>JAPDDN010000034.1:0-59063 GCA_027422405.1 Ptychobarbus kaznakovi
GATGCAATAGAAACACAAAACCAGTCCTAAATGAAAGAAAAACAAGTTGACAAAAGGAATGAATCCAATATTTAGTGAAAATATAGCATAATGACAGATTTATAAGCAGTTGTTTGGAGTCCGGTCATTTTTGACCGGGAACACAACAAGTGTGACTAGGTGAAATAAAACCCACAAAAAATAAGAAAATTCTAAAAAAAAAAATTATGAAGTACTTATACCCTATGTTGAACAAATCCAGTAATTTTGAGTCCAATGCGATAACGTTAACTAGTATTTTCGGGAAAAAGAAAATCTTTTTCGGGTCAATTTGACCCGAACACAACCAGAGGGTTAAATTAACAATTTCACCCTGAAACATAACTATTTAATTGAGACATTTTATTCAATAATTTCATTATAAACAGGAAAAAATAAATAGGCCTAATGTTACTGGAGACATTTAATGTGAGAGCGTGATCTGAGCGGGATTTGGTTTACCGGTGAGCGTGAGCGGAACATTAGCGGAGCGTTTGATTTGGCCGTGAGCGACTGAGCGGAACGCACACATCCAAAGCGGAATATTGAGCTGAGCGTCACTCCGCTTCGCTCACATGCTCTGCTTCCAGCAGGACAATGATACGATTAACACTTCAAAATGCACTCAGAAATGGTTACAAACAAAGTGCTGGATAGTTCTGATATGGCCAGCAATGAGTCCAGATCTGAATCCCATAGAACATCTGTGGAGAGATTTCAAAACAGCAGTTGGGAGAAGGCATCCATTACATCTGAATGACCTGGAGCAGTTTTCAAAAGAAGAGGGGTCCAAAATTCCAGTAGAGAGATCTAAGCTCATTCATTTTTATTTTTATTTATTTGTTCCATAGGGTGCCAATAATTTTGCCCAGTGCATTTGTGGGATTCTGTGTGGAATTTACTTTTGCTTACAGATTTACAGACTGCTTACAGATTTTACTTTTCTTTTCAGTGTTTTTGTGTTGTTCCAATGCCCAAAAAAAAACAAAAACATGTGAGTACCACAACATTTGCAACTGCAACAATTTTCTGAGAGAAGGGTTACATTTTCTGCCAGAATTGCACGGGTGCTGATATCTTTGTCCATGACTGTGTGTATATATATATATATATATATATGTATGTATATGTGATGACTACTTTTAAAGACGTACATATTCTTTTGACAAAAGCAGCAGTAATTCATAAAATGATCAACTTCTGAAAAAAAAATGTGGGCTGCATTCAAGCACAGCATTTTTAAGGGTCAGTCCAAGTGGAGTGAAGTTTGTAATATAATTCATTGTTAGTAAATTCTCCTCTGAGAAACTGTTTTTGATTCACAAAGGCATAAGAAGACGTTCAAACACGAGAATCTATTGTTTGCTGGACAGCTGAATGACTGAAGACATCGCAGTGGGAATGACACATATAGTGACTATTGAATGAACAACAGATCACTTGACAAAAATTGATTGGTTGACATGGGACCATTGCAGTGGATGAATCATGATATGCCGATGACTGATTGGAGAACCTGTAGACAACACTTATGAAACATGATGCTGCGTGACTGCGTTAATAGGTGGAATGGGTATTGACATGATTAATTGCTTTGTCATACTGATTGACTTAGTGGCTGCACTAAACATTATAATTTAGTAATATTAAAGAGTAGAAGTATTTGAGAAAAAAAACTGTTTCTGCATAATAGCAGTACTTTTTTAAGGGTACGTAATTACTGTGAAGGTAATGAAGCTACAGTACAAAGCCTCTTCTGCTCTGTGCATAATCACAGATCTGTTGTGTTAGGTCTCACATACGCACACATGAAGATTAAATCTCTCTTCTAATCCCAGTCCCTTTTCTTCTTTAAAGTGGGTCTTTGAAATAATAAGGCATTTCATCTTGCATATAAGAACACTGCAGACACAAAATATGTTTGCCTGATATCTTTTTTCTTTCTTTGTTTTTTTATTTATTTGTTTGCTTTGATTCATTTGCTTTGTATTTTATTTTCCAGCCCTTCATTTCATTTTATTTTCAGATTTTGTTTCACAGAGAAAAACACAGAATAAAAAATAAGACTGTTTATGTTGTGTTTTTATCTCACAATTTGGACTATAGATAGATAGATCCATAGAAAATATGTATTCCATAGAAATCTAGATATAATGTTTCATAATACAGTCTCAATTCAATTCAATCCAATCCAATCACTCAAATCAAATCAAATATTTAAGTAAATTTAACCCTTGTATTGTGTTCGATTTCTGGGTACGATATTGATGGAACGGGTCAAATTGACCCTAATTAACTTCAATGCAATTCCCTAAATATCACATTATTAACGTCAAACAAGAAGGAATAAGGTATGAACATAAATATTTTAATATCAGTAGGGAACTTTTTCACACAGTACAAACAATTTATCTGACGATCAAATAGTATGATTTTTTATAAATGTTTTAATAGCCCACATTTTTTAACCCCTTAACTGTTCGCTGGTCGCCCGTAAGTTTACTACTATACTTTACGCAACACTATTTTACAGACAAGCATTAAATCCCAGCACCGTAATCTAATTGGAATCATCAAATCAACAAACTGTATATCGTTGGAATTTAACCCTTGTATTGTCTAAGATTCCTGGGAAATATATATTTTATCAAAGAGGCTATTTAACTTTGTTACAGATTATGCAGGTTCCCTAACAGTATTAGATTAATTTATGCCAAAAAGAGTGCACCTCAAAACATATACAGGTACATCTAAAAAAATTTTATATCATAAAAAGGTCAATATTTTTTGTCACTCATTTCAGAAAGTGAAACCCATATATTATATACATTCATTACACATAGTAGTGAAATATTTCAAGCCTTTGTTTCTTGAAATTTTGATGATTATGGCTTACAGATAATGAGGTAATCTATGGCTTACATAAATTCTCTATGGGGTTCAGGTCAGGCGAGTTTGCTGGCCAATCAAGCACAGTAACCATGGCCATTGAACCAGCTTTTGGTACCTTTGGCAGTGTGGGCAGGTGCCAACCCTTACGGATCAAAAATATATTTGAATATATTGGAAGATATAATGTGATATATTAAATAATATATTTTGATATATAGGACTCTAGTGCTTATATTTTTCAATATTCTGCAATATATGCATGAACCATGTATAGCCATATATTGATACATATAATATGTATATACTGTATAATATATATATATATATATATATAGCAATAAGACAGAAACAATACAGTACTACATAGCTTTATTGAAATACTTTTTCCTTTTTATTAACACCAGGGTTTACATACAAAATTAAATGTCTCAAAAATGCATTCCCAGTATGCCTACAAAGGTCCCAATTATATACAGATTCAGGCAAATTAGTGTCCACATTTAATCATTCAGCAGACACTTTTATCCAAAGCAACTTAAATGAGGACAATAGCAATCAAACCAACAATAATTTGTAAGTCTCAGTTAGACTTGCGCAGTACACGTAGCAAGTTATATAAAGTTTGTGTGCACTTCAAAACACATTAGTGTATTCTGACTTTCCATGCATGTTCATGGCCCTAAATGAGAAAAAGTCACAAAATATCAAGAATAAAATTAATGATTAACTGTTATTTCCGACATCTTGAAAATCTAAATGTGTCAAGTGCAATGAACTTACCAGAAACTTTTAAAACTGAATCTACTTTGATTTTTATAGGGTGCCTAAAGATAAAACTTAAAAGGATAGGTCACCCAAAAATGAAAATTCTGTCATAATTTACTCACCTTCATGTTGTTCCAAATCTGTGTTAATTTCTTATCTGAACCCAAGTAAAGATACTTTAAGACTGTTTTGTCTGTTTAGTTTAGTTTAGAATGACAGTCAGTGGAGTCCAAAACAACACTGCAGAAAAAAAATATTAAATTAAGATAAAACTTGTTCTTACCTTTGATGCCAGGTCTCTGAATTATGGAGACAGAACTGAACAGGGAATGTACCTGCTCTAAGCAGCCTCTGTATGTAGACTAATTGCTATTTGAATGTTAACGCAGAATCTACAGCCAAATAATTATTTTCGCTGTAGAGCGAAACTGAACTTGCTTGTGCTCCGATACAAAATAAAACCTATCTTGAAATTATAGGCCATTAGCCTCTTGAGCCTCAGCACATGTAGCTGGAGCACTTTAAAACATGTCACACTGACCATTGAATCATCACACCAATGGCCGGCTCTGGTTAGCTTCAATTTCAGCTCAGAAGCTGCTCTACTACTGATTACAGAAGAGCACATCTTCTGCTCATGTAATAGATATAACAGCAGGTGGGGGGCATTCCATCTGAGCAAAGAGACCCAGGACACAAACCTTCCCACCTCCAATCTCCCTCTATCAGCGCAGATGACAGAAAGAGCCTTTCATTGCAGAAGAGCACAATGACATAACATGCTTTCCTGCTAGTAAAAAAACACCAGACTGTCATTTTCAGCAGGTGCGCTTCGATACATTTTGTTCTATGTAAGGTAAAAAAATTAAAAATAAAGCTTCTTTAAAATTACAACAAAAGGACTTAAAATAAAAACAAACACTACAGATACATTTACATATTTATGTACTTAATAAAAATGCTCTTCAATTGTACTTTTAGTATACTAAACTGGTATACTTAAAGTCTGCTAATATGGAACAACTAATTATCTATACACTTTAATTCTGTGGAAATCGTGCTGAAGTACAACTAAAGATATACTGAAGTATATTTGATTGCGTTAAAGTGGAGCAATTGCAAGTATACTTCAGGTACACTTTAATTATCTTGCATTTAAAGACAGATAGTATTCAAAAATCAAACAATATAATTACATGTACCACATGATGTTTTAAAGTCTTTCATTTTAATGTTTTCTTTTTTTTTGGGGGGGGGGGGGTATATTAGTTTCATAACATATGAAACATATTAATAACATATTATATTATTATATGTATATTAATTTCATAACATATGAAACTAATGTGGATGTTTTAATCATTTTGTCCACCAAGGTAAAGTTGTATAGAAAGAAAGAAAGAAAGAAAGAAAGAAAGAAAGAAAGAAAGAAAGAAAGAAAGAAAGAAAGAAAGAAAGAAAGAAAGAAAGAAAGAAAGAAAGAAAGAAAGAAAGAAAGGTCAAACATCTTTTAATATATGAATTCAACTTTTTATGACAATACAAGGCTAGTAGAAACTACTATTAATATTCATGAATGAATAATTAATTACATGTATTTAATTTGTAACTTTTTTTTTTACCTTGACAAATTTAAACACATTTTAAAAAATTATAGTAAATAAGGATGTGTAAAAATGTTAATACTAGTTACAAAATGGTTACCTTGCATTACATTTTTACAGTCATTAATTTTAATCTTTTTAATCATGAAAATGGTATGCAATCTCTTCAAAACCAAATGCAAAGGGTACATTTTATTGTTGTATTATTATGTAGTTGACCCAAATACTGTGCATATGACTGTAGCATGTTTTGTTTTGTTTTTATCCGAGTGTGACATTACAATGCATTTTACTGGATCAGTGCATCTTATGAAAGCACTTCATTCTCACCCACAGACCATCTGTTTAATCTTCTATATTGATGTGAGTTAGACACAGTCTGTGTAGTGTGAAAAGAGCAGCCAGTGAGCATCTCGTTATACTATGGGTGTTAATGAATCTGCTCCATTTGAAACTAAAGCGTCAGCATTTGTTTCCATCTGCCCCCTGTCCGATAATGAGAGGGCACAGTTGCGCCCCCAATAGATAAATCAATTAAAATACAATTTGTTGAACACAATGTAATTACAAAATGTACAATATGCAGTCTGACAACAGTTCTCAGCTAATTTAATTCACATCTATACATTTGTATTCAGCTAATACGCAGATTATGGTCTGACTCCCAGTTTTGGGAATTGCGATTATATTTGTTGTTGAGTTTGAGGCTTGAAACCCAATCCGTAGGCCAGCATTTCTAATAAAAGCTGAACAGACTAAGCTTGCACAGACCTCCCTCATTAAGGCAATGTCTTACGTGGATTGATTTAATGTTGACTTTCATTAATGGGATATAATAATTCATATTTACACTGGACTTTTCACCAAACTCTGCCTTCTTAAGATGTGGACTATGCAAAATACAGCCTGACTTGGAAGCAAATTTACGCTGGTGTCAGGAGGTGGGAATGACAGCTCATCTGCTTCAATAAGCCTCAAACTGTTCCTGGAATCCAATGTGTAATCTAAAAGATCTAATAAGCATTCATCCCATGTGCGGTTTCAGTCTAATTACTGTATCTTGGCAACATTTATTTCCCACAGAGCCACATCTAAGCCTGATGTCTGACTTCATTTATTTTAAAAAGTAAACATCATATCAAGTAAGATAGAATGGTGCTAAAAAAAAAACTTGAGGAAAATCTAAATACATTTGCTTTATAAATAAATTATGTTGCTCCATCAATATTCAGTATATTTTACTGAAAATTGATGGGCCTGCATAATTAGTGTAAAACTGAATGGTAGAAGTTTTGAATAGAAGTCATGTTAACATAGGTTTAGGGTAAAAGCCCCCAGCAAAAGACCACCAGTCTTACTATATCAACTATAGTGATATTGTCAGTCCTGTCTCCATATGTCTTGTGTTTCCCATATTTGGTTAGTTCCAGTTCCTGTCCTCTTTCTGTGTGATTAGTTTATTAGTCCCCAGCCTTGTGTCATTAATTATCTATTTTTCTCAATGTGTATTAGTTCCCTGCTTCCCTGCCTCTGTGTCAGTTCTCAATCGTCATTTGGTGTTTGCCCTTCCGTGTCTCCAGCGTTCCTTGAGTTTGACTAAATAAAGTCTCTGTTTTGAAGAGTTCGTCGCCTCCTCGTTTCCCTGGCTCCTACATACTGTGACAGAAGACCGGACCAACAACAGTAAGCGGCGTCCCTCCTTCCCATTTTTTTTTTTCCGTCTCGAAAGTATTTAGTTTTGTGCCTGTGTATGCTCTCAGGTTTTTTTTGTGTGTTTTTTTGAATGTCCAACAATAAATACGATTTTGTGGCTCTTTAGCTCTTTAATGTGTTGTGACAGACCACTGTAGCACCTCTGTTCAAGTGGCACAGGATCATCTCTTCCTATTTACTTCTCCTTTACTAGCATGAAATAACCATGCATGAACATCAGAAGCAGGGTAGTTTCCTCGAAGGAAACAATGGAGGCTGTGCCTTCTCAAATATTGGATGAAAAAAGAAATTGTAGTACAAAAATAAAACAATGCAAATATTACAAAATATAACACTAAAAAGTGTATAAACTATTAGTTTTTCTAAAGAAACACTGTCCAACAGCGACGCCAGCGGGTTAAGTTACAGCAGGAGTCCACGTCTCTCTCGCCTTCCCTAAACCCCCCTAAAGCATGCAGTGAGTTTGGTGGGGGGTAATTTAGAATAAATGGGGGAAATTCATGTGAGAGGAGGAAATGCCTCCATCGAGATATGTTTGGATATGACTGGTTATGCTCGGCTGTGATTGATGCCATAAATCACATACTGAAACTCTGCTGGTTGTGGGGACTGGTGGCTGTCAGACCTTCCATATGTTAATGACCAGTTAAGGTGCTGGAGGGAGGGAGGAAAGGAGGGAGCCAGGTAAGTTTCAGAAAGCAGGTCTCCAAAATATCTAACTCTTCATTAGTGATCCCCTCCCACAAACAAACACACACCCCACCCCCGGCTGAGATTTTGTGTTTGACCTGATCTCAAGTCACACTTATTGAGGACACCCACAGCTACAGACTGAAACATTTGTAAGCTTGTACAGATCTGGGAAGAAGCCACTTCAACAGCATGCACAAACCAGGTAAAATTAATTATTTATATTGTGTAAAACTAATATATTTCACGTCAAAAATATATTTATGCTGTATTGTTTTCTCAGATAATGTTTCCACTTTTCTACAGTATCCTCAAGGTTCAAGGTTGTTTATTCGTCACATACTAAATTATACAGGGTATAATCAGAAGTGAAATGCATTTTTGTTCAGAGAATAGAAGAGAAATACAGCATAACATGAGGAAGGGGAGGAGAAAAAAATAACCCCCAGACTATGCTCCTTAGGGAGTACAGTGTGAGAGCAGGAAAAACACCTCAGCAAAAAAAGCACATAAATACACCATAGACACACGACTTTGCAACAGGGGAAGTAATCCAGCTCCGGCAAGCAGCCATCCGGCCTTTTCTACAGTATCCTACACAGAAGATTGGTTCAGCTCATCTTCAGAGATTATAAATGGTAATGTCTAGGTTACGTACGTAACCCCCGTTCCCTGATGGAGGGAATGTCGTGATGACATAGGGGATTTACCTGGAAGCCCCGATCATCTCTGACTTTAAGAGAAAACGCCAATGAAATTGGCTAGTGGATTTTGCATACCTGAGCCACTCCCCGTGCATACGGGTATAAAAGGGCAACAGGTGCATCCACTGATTAGGTTTTACGCTGAGGAGCCGAGAACGAGTCCCTGGCAACCAGCGATGGTTCAAGATTGTGGCATGGGGACATAACGTCTCCGTTCCCTCCATCAGGGAACGGGGGTTACGTACGTAACCTAGATGTTCCCTATCTGTCGGTCACTACAATTTATGTCGTGACGACATAGGGGTCCTATGGAAAGCGCCACAAGCTGAACCCCGTCACAACCTTGTGGCATGCAGATGTTGAGAAGCGAGCGCGTGACGGACAAATGCCATGCAAGAGGTTGCAACCTTCCTACCGCCCCAGCGCAAAATCGGTAACCTTGGTGCCCACCGGGACCACTGAGTACATCGCTGCTGGAGATAGCCAAGCCGCTGTTCCTTTCCCCACGGAAATCGGAAGGGATTTCGACCTTCAGTGAAAGATGGCTTCAGGTCAACCTTAGGGAAGAGGGAAACCTTACCGTGGAAGAATACACATATTCCCTCATTGAGGGAAACCTTACCGTGGAAGAATACACATATGGGACTACCCGAAGGGGAATCAGTCCATACGGACACCTAGCCCAGTACAGGGGCTGACCGGAGACCCGGGCGAGCTAACACCAGTACTGGGCCTGGCGTCAGACTGCTCTGCCCAGTCTGACTGCCGGGGGTGCTTTGAGGATTCCACCAGGGTTCACCGTCCAGGGAACTGAACTGGAGGAGAAAAAAGTCACTCGTATCCCCGGGTGAGAGGGAATGGCGCAGTAAGTGTGACACCGGTCAGTTCTTCCCACCCATTACCTGTTACCCAACACACAGGAAGAAACTGGCTCAACGCGGAGACTGTAGAATCTTGCGAAGGTGTTCGGTGTCGCCCAGCCCGCAGCTCTGCAGATCTCTGCCAAAGTGGCGCCGTGCGCCAGGGCATGGGAGGAGGCAACACTCCGAGTGGAGTGAGCCCTCACCCCCAGGGGGCACGGCTCGCCTTGCGATTGGTACGCCAAGGCGACGGCCTCCACTATCCAGTGGGCCAACCTCTGTTTGGAGACAGCCTTCCCTTTCTGCTGACCTCCGTGGTAGACAAAGAGCTGCTCAGAGCTTCTGAAGCTCCGGGTGTGGTCCACGTATATGCGCAATGCTCTTACGGGACACAGCAACGCTAAGGCTGGATCTGCCTCCTCTGAGGGCAGTGCTTGCAGGTTCCCCACCAAATGCCCTTGGACCAGCGGCGGAACAGAAACAAAACGAAACAGAAGATTCTCCTCCCGGCCCTCCACCAGGGGAAGGAGCGGCGCTGTTCTCGCCGTCTCCTGAGAAAGAGCAAATTCCAACATCTCCAGGTTGCCCGCGTCAGGGCCGGTTCGTCAACTTCCTGGACGACTTGGGGCCTGGCTGGGACGCGGGGGGCGCTGCTCTCCTGCGAGAGGCTCGACGCGCCGGCCTAGGTGGCGATTCTGCCTGGGGCGGAGCAGCTTAGGAGGACGCAGGAGGGCGCCCATGGCGACAGGCAGACTGAGGACTGGCCCCGGGGGCAGCGGTGGATGGTGCATCACGCCGGGGCAGAATGTGCTGGATCGCCTCGGTCTGCTGCTGTACCGCCGAGAACTGCTGGGCAAAGCCCTCGACGGTGTCATTGAACAGCCCCGCCTGGGAGATGGGGGCGTCAAGAAAGCGTGCCTTGTCGACGTCCTTCATCTCTGCCAGGTTGAGCCAGAGATGGCGCTCCTGGACCACCAGGGTGGACATCGCCTTCCCGAGGGACCGCGCTGTGACTTTCGTCACTCGTAGAGCGAAGTCAGTCGCCGTGCGCAGCTCCTGCATCAACCCCGGGTCGGTACTACCCTTGTGCACCTGTTTGAGCGCCTTGGCTTGGTGAACCTGCAGGATAGCCATGGCGTGCAGGGCAGAGGCTGGCCCACAGCACTATAAGCTTTGGAAATGGAAATGACCGCAACCAGAAGGACACGGACGAAACGGCATCTTGAAAAAGATGCGATCGTACGTAATTTGCTCTTTTAGAATTTGCTCTTTTAGTTGAAGTGCCCAGGGGAATCGCTGCTGAGAGAGTCTCCGCTGACTGCACCGTGACGCCAACCAGGAACAAATAAGAGATGAAAGGCTTGTGGAGATCAGCACACTTCTCATCCACTCGGCTCCGAAGCAAAAATCGAATCAGTGGATGCACCTGTCGCCCTTTTATACCCGTATGCACGGGGAGTGGCTCAGGTATGCAAAATCCACTAGCCAATTTCATTGGCGTTTTCTCTTAAAGTCAGAGATGATTGGGGCTTCCAGGTAAATCCCTTATGTCGTCACGACATAACTCGTAGTGACCAACAGATAGGGAACATAAGTTCAGAAGGTTGTTGCAATGTGTTATTATCTATTTTTGTATTTTTTCACCTATCCAATTATAATTTTCCTTTACTAAACACATTTTATGTCTTTTAGGTATCCTGCAGGAATTATGATGAGGCTATGAGGAAGAAGTTTTCCTAGCTTCACTCTAGAAAGGCCCAGCTGAAACACCCAATCGCGGTTGTAGCAAACAAGCCAAAGAGAGACAACACTAAGTTTCAAAATCGGCATGATGTAACTTCTTAAATAGGCTATTATCCTGTAGTGATTATTGTCAACATTATTGTTGCTTTGCAGTTGCTGGAGACAAGGTTAACCGAGACAAACACAGAAAGAGCATTGTGGAGGACAGAAATGGTGGAGCTGAATGTAAGATGGGGAAGATGTTGTTGATGTGAATGCACACATGTTCTACAGTGAGGAATGGAGTATGCTGGGACACTTCATTTAATGTGTTATTTACTGCATTTGTTTGAAATCTTTCATTAAAAGTAGATGTATTTTTAAATGTTGTTTTCTGTTAAAATATCAGCAACCAATCCCATCATTCACCTGTAAGGTTTTTGGGAGTGATGTATTCTAAATGTAACAAATAAAGTCACTTTTCTGCAAAGGTTTTGGGTGGGATAAATCACAAGTTTACCAATGAAATGACTTTTGAGGAAAGTCTGTGTACTCAGTGGCCCAATAGCTGTCTAGTTTAGGGGTGGGTTTAGTTTCAAATCAACCAAACCAGTTTAACACGAATAACCGAAAGGGGAGGGCACAGTGAGACAAAGGTGTGAACACTCTCTTCATTTAGGGGATTACTTACCATGGCAACAAATGGTTGTTGCACGGAAGAATATGTCAGTAACCTACATCCGAATTGGTACGTATCTTGAAGTATACGGACCCATGGTATTTCTGTGCCGGGTCAGTAATACTCCCAGATTTGTCTGAAATTCTGTGGCGTGTACAGGAGTTTACTGGTCCGTATACAGCTCTTTTCATGCAGTGTGTGTCTGGGCGTGTTCTGCGTTCGTGAATCAGTCTGAATGAACATTATAATGGTGTTAATGGGAAGACAAATAAAAAAAGTAAGTAAACAACCTTATATTTAACCACTTTGTTACATAAAAAATGAGATTTGCAATGGTCTGAAAATGTGATCTCTGGGAATTTTTGTGAGTAATCAGCTTGGTGAAAAACTTAAATTTTTACAGAGCTTTGTGTTGAACAACATTAATTATTTTATTTTTGTTGATAAATGGATGCGAGAATTCCGATTTTCAAGCGAATATCATCCATCCACATATTGTAGATTAACAAGACAAAAAAAAACAATAAATTCAATAACTATCATTATGTTAACATTTTACAATAAGGCTCCTTTTGTTAACATTGGTTAACATGAAATAACAATGAAAATAAAAATGCTTCTAAAGCATTTATTAATCTCAGTTAATGTTAATTTCAATATTTAATAAGTAATTGGTTCATTTTCACATCAGCAGCCAGTGAGCTGCTGCTCAGCATTCAGATACTTGGCTAGTAAAGCACGCTTCAGAAACCCTTCACCACCTTCAACTTCACCAGCTCCACCTGTCTAAATCTGTAACGGGGTGATTCATGTATGTTATATGTGGGAGGTAATTTCATATATGTTATATGTGTAGCACCAGTATTTCTTGCATGCACACAGCAGCATGTCTGTGGATGGATTGGCAGTAGCGAGCTCGCATATAGCATCTATTCCGCCAAGACCAAACACATATGTATTATCATGTATATTACTATTCTAAACTCACTGAGAGTTGTCACGATAGAACTTTAATACAATCAAAAGTTGTATATATTAATATTATTTAATGGACATGAGTTAACATTCAATTACATTGAACTGTTATTAGTTTATTAACTAATATTTACAAATATTAATCAAATAGTGAAACAAATGCCTTACTCTTGTTAGTTGATGTTAGTAAATTGGTTAACTATTAACTAATAAGAACGTAAAAAAGTTAGTAGTAGTAGTATAAACTATATAGTGATGAATAAAGTGATCTTTCTCAATCATCATTTCTATAGTGATAACAAGAAGGAACTTTTCACAATTACACAATGACCACAAAAGCATTAAATAAATGTTGCCCTGAAGTGCATCTCAGCGGCCACTGCTGTTTAACAAGATTACAGTCTAAACTAAAGTGAATCTAGAGTTTTTATGTCATTAATAAAATATGGACTGATGGATGTTTCCAGTGGCTGATTTATAAGGTCAGACTGTGTGGTTTATTATTACAGTACAGATAATAGAGGATAACAAAGTATTCCATTGTTACCTAGAGCTATTTATACCTGATTTAATTCATATAAATAAGTAATGGTGTTGCTGGTATAAATTGATTTACATAGACTGATTCAGTGATGTTAAATAATATTTGTGGACTTATATAAAATGAGTTGATATGTTTTTCAATGTACATACTTACCCAGAAACAAAAGAATTCAAAACATTATCAGAATAGTTACTTAGTAAGAATATAAATTCCCAATCTAAAGTTATATTTACATAAAACTGTAACTTATACTCAGAGAGATTTATGCATGTATGTAATTATTAAAATAAAATAACCTTGTATGTTAATTATTTATTTTGTTGGATTATAAAGAATATTGAAAAGTTTAATATGCCATGTAAGCAAAATTTCTGCATTAGTAAATGTATATCCGCACTGTTTAGATTGAAAAACCTTACAAATAATTGTGCCATCTGGAGATAAATGTAATTATTTGTTTAATATTAGGCTTGCCAAGTGTAAAAGTGCAATATAACAAAGATGATTGCATTATGCATGATGTGAATGCATTTACTTCTGCAATGAAATCAGTTTTGGTTTTCATTAAGGCTTAATTTCCACAGGTCACTAACGAAAGCAATATCACAAGTGTATTGCACGTACCACAGTTTCTCTGTAATGATTTAATTTGAGTGTCGCACAGATTTCTTTAATTAGATTTGCACCATATTTTTAGAGAGACAAGACCAAATAGGACACGCTGAGGTATTACATATAAAAAGAGAACATTCCACTATGCTCTATAAAGTTATCAATTGTTTTAGTTTGTATAAAGAATTCAAGCACATCTGTTCTTCCATGTCTTTTCATTCTGTGTCTGTATGTGACTGATAAGAGACACCTGTGGAAATGACTTTAAAGAGCTTTTCTCTCCAGATCCAGGATCATTACATCACATCTCACTCAGACTTGTACTTCAAAGAATGGGAGCTTGTGATGATTGTGACCCATCATCCTCACTCAGGCCTACAAAACCACATATTAATGGGGTCATAAAGCATCACACTTTTTTATCATGTAAAGGAAAGAATACAGTTATTTTTCTCTTAGATCCAGCATTAATGTTAGAAACAATATTTATCATTCACAAATGTGTGGTCAGTAATATTATATTTATTGAAAGCATTCACTTATGGAAGTTTGTTTCCACCAATGGAATTAATAAATAAAAAAATACTGCTGCTACTAATAATAATAATTAATTAATTGAAAACAATTGAGGCTTTTTATCTCACAATTCAGACTTTAGCCATTTCTCAATATGCACTCTTGTCTGTACTTGTGTTCTTGTGGACTTGTGAAACGTCATCAGTAGTCGCCCAACTACTGTTCCAATTCAAAGTTCACATCTAGCCAAGTACAGTTCAAATCCCCGGATGTGTCCTTGCTCCACCCCTTTTATCAAGGATGCATCTAGAGGTGACTTGTGTGAACTTGAGGCAGCCAGGTATCCCAGAATTAATATTATAATATAATCAAAATATTACTGTTATTGTGTCATGAAATGCCGTTCTAAGAGTATTTCAGGCGAGAATATAGAACGTTAAAGAATGTCTTTAAAACTCAAATCTGCGGTTTATTTATAAAGATACCTATTTGAACATTTGCTTCGTCGATTTCGGAGACGTGAGCTCCATGCGTTCACCGGGTGCTCACTGCTCATGTACTCGCCGAGAGCAGCATCACCGCGGCTAGTCCTTCTGACATCTGCCACTGGCTCTGATGTCTCTGTAGTGGTTAAACATGAGGTCAAATTCGTTTTGTGTAAATCTAACAGCTAATATTTGGTCTCATGAATCTATTATTTCTTCCAGGTCATATTGTTTTGGCTGAGCACAAAGTTATGTTTCATAAATTATTTATTTATTTATTTATTATTTATTGTAATACAGTGCTGACTTTGTTAACGTTACATTCATTTGACTGAATTGTTTGCTTTGTCTTTATTTCCTATTACATAAGTCTCTTGAAAGCACCCTTATACATTATACTTTTATAATGATTATTTTTGTTCATTGAAACTGGCATTTAACAAAAAAGGCCACCAAATGGAAATTAAATATTCCATGGAGGGATTTATTAAATATTTAAAAATAAAACAGTGGGTAACTCGAAGCGAGGATGATAACATGCAGGATCAACACTGTTCATGTATCGCATGGTATGATTATATTAATGTACATTAAACCAGCTTAATATGGAGAGGCACTGAAAAGTAGTCCTTCATTTATGTGTTTTTGAACTACACTGACAACCAGAAAATGAACATTTTTGTCTTAATTTGTATTCGGGTTGAATACTTAGGGACATTTAACTCTGTTTTGTTTGGAATCAGGAAATGTAATACAATAAATTATATTGCCCATCCTCTCAGGATACCTGGAATCAGTGTTACAAGTATCCCAGGCACATCATTTGTCAATTTTTGAAGCATAAACCCCATAGAACTGATGCAAGCTTCGAATCCTCCAAAGTTTCTCTATGGCGCTGAAAACTACAGAATGAATGAATGATGCATTTATATGAATGAATGAATAATGCCTTTATATAACACTTTTTTTGCATATAATGTGTATTGCTGTACACACAAAGTGCTTTACAATCATGTGGGGGGTCATATATTGTCATGCAGCATATTATATCCAGTGTGCAGCATCCACTTGGATGATTTGACGGCTGCCACAGGACAACGGCGCCAGTGCGCTCACCACACACCAGCTACAGGTGGAGAGGAGAGAGAGTCAAAAAGCCAATCAAGTGGATGGGGATTATTAGGAGGCCATGATTGACAAGGGCCAGTGGTGTGAATTTGGCCAGGATACCGGGTTATACCCCTACTATTTACGAGACGTGCCATGGGATTTTTAATGACCACAGAGAGTCAGGACCTCGTGGATGTCCAAGATGTCCAAGTTCCGCGACCGCTCCCCGTGCAACTAATACTCGACTGCCATTGGCTAATCTGCATTCGAGGGGAGGGGCTTACCAATAGAAATGACTGACTGTTCTCGCGAATTGTACAGTGTATGTCAAAAACACATAAACGAAGGTCTACATTTCAGTACCGTGCTGTATTAAACTGGTAAAATGTACATTCATTTAATCGTACCCTGTTATACATGAACAGTATTGATCGTGCATGTTGTCATCCGCGAATCGGGATAAGCATAATATGAGACTTCTCCCACTTGCATTGTGATCTGTAAACTCTTGCTTCGAGTTACCCACCACATTTATTATAAAATATTTTATAAATCCCTCCATGGAATATTGAATTCCCATTTGGTGGCATTCCCTTGTCCAAAATTGTGCAATTGTGCATCATGGGACAAGGTTTTCACACTGCAGGTGTCATTGAAAGACAGTGAGTGAGCAACTTTTGTTTGTCCGAGGGAGCAACAGTAACTAAGGGGGGTGGGGCTTACCGATAGGTCAACAGGTTGTTTACAAACACGTGAAATGCAGCTGGAGGGCAGGAAGTGATTTTTCTCTAAAGGAACCCGTAGCAGAAACTCAAAATACCTGTGTTTTGCGTGTTTATGAATGCTCAAATCGGTCAAACGGAGGAAACACAAGGACCTTTTATCGTGTACGAAAATGTGTTGTTCATAAGGAGGGAAAAGTCAAGAAATTGACTGAAAAACTTAGGAAAAAGTGGCTTGTAAACCTGCATCTGCGGTTGGGAGGATCCGATCGGATAATGCTGATGTGTGCAAATGGTTAAGATAAGATATAATAATATATTAATAAATACAAATATAAATAGATACAAGGTGACACAGCCAGAATTCACTCAATGCTAAAAGCCACACGTAGACAAACGATGCAAATAAGATATTATTTGCAGTTCAGAGAGCTTCACTAATTATAAAGGAACCATGAGATTGCGATAAAACATTAGTGATTACATGGAAGTGCTTTTTGCTAATTTTCTAGGCTATAATCAAATAAGAATTTAAATAAAAGTTGTTTTACGTGCTGCTAACAGGACCCACGGCTACAAACCCTGTACATGCAGCAAAGTTGACATATATCCCACATCCCTCATATAAATATCAATATTATTTCAATATTAGCTTATTTGAATATAAGCTTCAATATTAACTTATTTGCAGTGAAGGTAAGTTACCTAATCTATATCCACCGCTTAAATGGCATACAAGTATTTCAATTTAGTGAAAAAATTGCTCCTCTTTATAACACAAGGATCACGTAACATTGTGTTTTTTTCTTTTTATACCTTTCTCTTGTTATAGCACCTACACCAGTACAGTATGGACTGTCGTCCATTCTCATCCATTCTCTTTTTTACAGCTCTATGCTCCTGACACTTTGCTGCATACAGGGTTTGTGTACGTTGGTCTGAGCAGTAAAGCAAAACTTATTCAAATTCTGATTTTTTTTAGCCTAGACAGTGAGTAAATAGCACTTGTATATAATCACAAAAAATCTGACACTCACTTCAATTTTTTGCAATCTCACAATGTTCCATTATAATCAATAAAGCTCTCTGAACTGCAAATAATATCTTGTTTACATTGTGTCTACGCGTGGCGTTTAGCATTGAGTGAATTCTGAATTCTACTGTCTCACACTAAATGCTTGAGGTGGCAGCCCTGGATTATCTATTGATATCTGTATTAATATCTTAATATTATATCTTAACCATTTGCACACACAAGCATTATCGGCTCCTTACACACCGATCGGCTCCTCCCGACCACAGACACAGGTTTACAAGCCACTTTTTCCTACGTTTTTCAATCAATTTCTTGACTTTCCCCTCCTTATGAACAACACATTTTCGTAAACACGATAAAACGTCTTAGTTTTTTCTCTGTTTGACTGATTTGAGCATTCATAAACAACGCAAAGCACAGGCATCTTGAGTTTCAGCTACTGATTTGTATGGAGAAAAATCCTTCCTGCCCTCCAGCTGCATTTCACGCCACAGCAATGACGTAATGTGCAAACAACCTATTGTGAGTTAACTACTTGCAGTTCTCATTCATTGTACTACAATTCTGAGTTGTTGTTGTTGTTGTTTTTATCAGAATTGTAAGATATAGTCGCAATTCACTTTTTCTTTTTTTTCTGTGGCGGAAACAAGCTTTCCCCTTCATGGGAACTTCGAACTGCGTCCCCTAGGGGTCGCTATGGGGAACGCCCTCAGCGTGACTCGTGTCTGAAGATACATATGTAAAAACACCAACTGTTGGCCGGCGACAGCCCATGACGTCACTACCGGCGTGACCATAATAAAAGAGCCGCCGGGAGAATACATCATCCTCTTCTTCGTCTTCACTGACTGTTTTGTTTGAAGCGTGCATTCTGGTAAGAGTACAGTTTTCTCTCTATCATGGCGAGCACTAGCAAGGCGTTTAAGATTGTGTGTGGATCCGTGATCGTTATTTGACACCCAATGACACACACAATCTTTGCGTCTTTTGTTTGGGCAAGGAGCACGCACGCGATGTCCTTGAGGGGAAAATGTGCGTGCACTCTCGTCTGTCCCTCTTTTCAAGGAAAGAGGGGCAGCCGTCTGCCTCCCGCGATTCGGGACCCACCGCTGCCGAGGCACGGAGGCGAATTAAATCGTGGGGTTCGCAGTTGGATATGGCCGATGAGTTAGAGAGGGACCGCCCTTTTCGCGCGCGTCGGCCGAGAACGAGAGTGAGCTGCTGGATTGTGACGATGCGATCTTTCTGACATCATCAGATTCAGCGGCTAGTGCTCTGCTGGTTATGCCCAGGAAGAGCAGGAGATGTTTGAGGGCGAGGAAGTTGAGAATGAACCCTCTCAATCCTCCTGCACTGCATATGAACGAGTTATTGGAGGTTATGGATCATAAAAATAAATCTTTCTGGCCATAAACCCCCAGCTCGAGCGAGCCTTCCTTTCTTCAAAATCTCGATGTGGAGGTTGAGAAGGAGTGGAAAAAGCTATTTTTTCTCGTATTCATAGGTTTCAGCATACTAGTTATGCTGACATTGAGGGGATGCGTGAAAATGGCTATGAGGGGATGCCCCCTGTGCAAGAGATGATAGCCAGCAAAAAAAAAAAAAAAAGATATCTCTCTGTGGGCGAGACATCCTCTCTCAAGGCCTCCTTCCTTGCCATCTAAGCCCCTGAATCTTGCTTAAATGGCAGGGCATATGCAGCAGCAGGTCAGACCGTCGCTTCGTTGCACACTAAGGCGTACCAGACTGATCTGCTGAAAGACCTAGATAAGGTTCTATAAAGTCCAGGTCTGAGCCCGAACAACCAGGGGTCCTAGCCCATCTCGGTCTGAGGATCAGAGATGTGCTCAGAAGGCTAGTCTCGCGACTCATGCCCCTCCCCTGCCTGCAGCTAGGGTGAGAGAGAGGCGCGGGTCAGAGAGAGGCAAGCCCTCTTATTCCTCTCTAATTCCCCTGTAACCACCGTAAACTCCACCTGACCGAGGTTAGGTGGAAATTTCCTGCTAAGCCAGGACAAAAAAAAAAAAAAATGAGTTTCCTCTCATTCTGAGGAATAAGTTATCCGCTCTCCAGAGCTCATTGTCGGTATAGCTAGCATTGCTCCCTCTCACCTAGAGGGTCACTTATGAGCATGCCGCTCCCTTCTGAGCGTCTGAGTTCCCTCTCATTCTGAGGAATGAGTTCTCCGCTCTCCAGAGCTCGCTGTCGGTAGAGCTAGCATTGATCCCCTCACCTAGAGGGTCACCTATGAGCATGCCGCTCCCTTCTGAGCGTCTGAGTTCCCTCTCATTCTGAGGAATGAGTTCTCCGCTCTCCAGAGCTCGTTGTCGGTAGAGCTAGCATTGCTCCCCTCACCTAGAGGGTCACCTATGAGCATGCCGCTCCCTTCTGAGCGTCTGAGTTCCCTCTCATTCTGAGGAATGAGTTCTCCGCTCTCCAGAGCTCGTTGTCGGTAGAGCTAGCATTGCTCCCCTCACCAACGAGGGTCACCTATGAGCATGCCGCTCCCTTCTGAGCGTCTGAGTTCCCTCTCATTCTGAGGAATGAGTTCTCCGCTCTCCAGAGCTCGCTGTTGGTAGAGCTAGCATTGCTCCCCTCACCTAGAGGGTCATTTATGAGCATGCCGCTCCCTTCTGAGCGTCTGAGTTCCCTCTCATTCTGAGGAATGAGTTCTCCGCTCCCCAGAGCTCAAATCAAATCAATCAATCAAATCAAATCACTTTTATTGTCACATCACCACAGACAAGTGCCTTGGTGAGTGGATTCTTACGCTCTCAGACTGCAAAAAAAACAAAATACAAAATTTACAAATGGACAGTACATATTTACAGACTGTCAGAAGCTGTTGCAAAATACACATAATATATCAGCCTTACTATAAAGCTCTTAATTATCCCACATCACCTTGGGCACATCTACATTATGACACTATCTATACATTATGGTCTATACATAGTAATAATGTGAAGGTGCACAGATTATAAATTAACAGCAGATGTGAGCAGCAGATGTTGTGCAAAGGTGCAACAGATTATGCATATGCAGTGTCTGGATGTGCATGAGGTGTCGTGATAGCAGATGGTTAATTAGTGCAGTTGTGCCTAGTCCAGTTGAACTGTATTAAAGTGCTGCATGGCATGTTTTGTGAGTGGGGTGTGTTGTAGGGTGGGTCATTTCTGTTTTTATTAGCCTGATAGGCTGGGGAAAAAGCGCTCTCCAGTGCGGGAGGATGCTCGGAAACTGCCCTGAGGGCGGAGAGAGCAGTCTGTGGGACGGGTGGCTGAGTCTTGATAATCCTCGCTTTCCTTGTACACCGCGTTGATATCTGGAGGGAGGGAAGCCCCTCACAATGTGGCGGGCAGTTCGCAGACCCTTTGGGCCCTCGGTTGCCAGCGGTTTTTCCAAACCAGGCGGTGATACAGCCGGTCAGGATGCCTCCACAGCAGGTGTGTAGAAGGATCTGAGGATTCTGGGGGCTTCCAAACTTCCTCAGCCGTCTCAGGAAGAAGAGACGCTGTGTGCTTCTTCAGAGTTGTGTGAGCAGACCTGTGAGATCTCGTGATTGAACGCCGAGGAACTTAAAGACTCACCCGCTCCACAGGTGTCTTGTCGATGGTGATGGGGTGTGTTCTCTGCTCTGTCTCCTGTAATCCACCACCAGTTTGGTTGTCTGTTGAGTGAGAGGTGGTTCCGACACCATTTAGTCAGGGTGCCCCTCCTCTCTGTAGGCCGTCTCAGTTGTCTGATCAGGCTATCACCGTGTGTCATAGCAAATTTGACGATCATTGGAGCTGTGTGTTGCTGTACAGTCTTGTTACAGGGAGTCGAGTGGACTAGCGCAACCCTCGGTGCCAGTGTTGAGGATCAAGGGAGATGATGTGTTGTTGCCCTCACCACCTACTTCTGCCTGTCAGGGTCCAGGATCCAGCTGCACAGAGATCTGTTCATCCTAGAGCTGGATGCAACCAGTGTGGCAGGCACTATGGTGTTAAATGCTGAACTATAATCCACGAACAGCATTCACATGGGCTTTTTCCATGGGAGAGAGCAGTGGCAGTGAGGCAATAGCATCTGTGATCCGAGCTCTGTGATAGGTCTCTCCTTGGGTCGAGCTAGCGTTGCTCCCCTCACCTAGAGGGTCATTTATGGTTTCTGGGCATTTGAGTTCCCTCACTCGGAGAATGGTTTCTCCGCTCTCTAGAGCTCCTCATGGGTAGAGCTAGCACTGCTCCCCTCACCACAGAGGGTCACCTATGAGCATGCCGCTCCCTTATGGGCGTCTGAGTTCCCTCTCATTCTGGGGAATGAGTTTTTCCGTCCTCCAGAGCTTGCTGTCGGTAGAGCTAGCTTTGCTCCCCTCACCTAGAGGGTCACCTATGAGCATACCGCTCCCTTCTGAGCGTCTGAGTTTCCTCTCATTCTGAGGAATGAGTTCTCCGCCCTCCAGAGCTCGTGTTGGTAGAGCTAGCATTGCTCCCCTCACTTAGAGGGTCACCTACGAGCATGCCGCTCCCTTCTGAGCGTCTGAGTTTCCCTCTCATTCTGACGAATGAGTTCTCCGCTCTCCAGAGCTCTGTGATAGGTCGCTCTCCGTGTTGGTCGAGCTAGCACTGCTCCCCTCAACACAGAGGGTCACCTATGAGCATGCCGCTCCCTTCTGGGCGTCTGAGTCCCCTCACTCTGAGGGATGAGTTCTCCGCTCTTCAGAGCTCCTCTTTGGCTAGCACTGCTCCCCTCACAAATGAGGGTAACCTATGAGCGTGCCGCTCCCTTCTGAGCGTCTGAGTTCCCTCTCACTCTGAGGGTTGATTTCTCCGCTCTCCAGAGCTCGCTGTCGGTAGAGCTAGCATTGCTCCCCTCACCTAGAGGGTCGCTTATGAGCATGCCACTCCCTTCTGAGCGTCTGAGTCCTCTCTCATTCTGAAGAATGAGTTTATCCGCTCCCCAGAGCTCTGTGACAGGTCTCTCTCTTTGTTGGTCGAGCTAGCATTGCTCCCCTCACCATAGAGGGTCATCTATGAGCATGCCGCTCCTTTCTGAGCGTCTGAGTTCCCTCTCACTCTAAAGAGTGAGAAGTTCTCCGCCCCGGAGCCATAGAACGTTACCCATCTAGATAAGTGCACACGCTAAGATCTTTGGGCACTTTTTAAAAATCCACTCAGTGGTAAGATCGCACATCAAGTGTTCTGCGTTCTTTTCTAAAAATCCATATTATGGTAAGTGCGCACGCTAGACTTTGGGCACTTTTTTAAAATCCACTCAGTGGTAAGTTCGCACATCAAGATTCTGCGTTCTTTCTAAAAATCCTGTACGGTAGGGTTACGCGCACAGCTTCGTGCCCTTTTTTGAGTTGGTCAAAGCCCCGGCTTGTGCCTTGGGCCCCGCTCCCTTTGTCCCATATATATTGGGTCCAAAAAAAATAAAAAAAAATAAAAAGGGTGTCGCTACCAAAGGGTCTGTTGAGACAGTTCCCTCAGTAAGCTTGTGCAGAGCAAGCGGTAGCTTCTGAGTGACCGGCCAGGACCTAGTTACTACCACTAGGTGCTTGGCCATATCCCCCTAAAGGAATCCTTCTGATTCCAGACCTTTGAGCTCTACCCTGGGTCCGGTAGTCCCGGCACCAAGCAGATAAGGATTTTAGGGTATGCAGCTCAGGTTTTTTGGCCGTAGGGGATAATGTCACTGACAGCCATCAACCGTTCCGGGGGCAACTCCCTTAGCCTGGTAGAGTTGGCTTAGTGCTCGCCTTTTTTGCGAAATTGGCTTGCACTCCCCTCAGCATGGTGGCGTGGGTATAGCGTTCCCCATAGCGACCCCTAGGGGACGCAGTTCGAAGTTCCCATGAAGGGGAACGTCTCAGGTTACGTATGTAACAATGGTTCCCCGAGTGGGGAACGAGACACTGCGTCCCCTAGGCTTTGAGCCATGCTTCGGACGCAAGCTTCAGACGAAGAAGCGGATGATGTATTCTCCCGGCGGCTCTTTTATTATGGTCGCGCCGGTAGTGACGTCATGGGCTGTCGCCGGCCAACAGTTGGTGTTTTTACATATGTATCTTCAGACACGAGTCACGCTGAGGGCGTTCCCCATAGCGACCCCTAGGGGACGCAGTGTCTCGTTCCCCACTCGGGGAACCATGGTTACATACGTAACCTGAGACGTTCTTTATTTATAATAATCTAAGCTGCATTTATTCAAAAAAAATATGATAAAAATAAATAAAAAATAATTACAAATCTATTTGAATATATTTTTTAAATGTAATTAATTTCTGTGATAACACGTAGAATTTTCAGAATCAGCATCACATGATACTTCGGAAATCATTCAAATATGCAGATTTTGCTGGAAAATGAAAACATGTATTGCTATTATAAGTTTCTTATATTTGTATGTTGTGTTTAAAATAATAATTTAAATTATTATAAACCGTTGTGCTACTCTAACTATATTTTGAGGAAATTATATATATATATTTTTTTTGTTGTTGTACTATATACATTCACATATTTCTCTCTGGCCTTATAAGAAATCTCCAACACATGATTGTGTTACAGTGTAATGTGGGAATATTCTTAACTAGGACACTCCTATGATATTTTTTCCTTAAGTAGTTAAATATATTTAGCTCCCAAGCAATCCAATTTTCAACAAATACTCTGAAAGCATTTCATTTAACAATAGTGGAACAGTATGAAAATTGAGAGAGGAAAAAAAACACATTACAATAAAAAGAAAGAAGAAGACAAATGATAGATAGAGCTCAGAGAAGCAGAAAAAGACAGCTCTGTGGGGCCTCCGGAACCACACAGCTACAGATTTCCCACTGACGGCTGTGATGTGGAGAGCACTGAAAGACTGTAACAGTGATGAAGAGGATGAGGTTTTGTTCTAATGAAGAGCAGAAGGTTCATCCTGAGCTGTGAGGCATAGGCTTTTTGTCAGTGGTCTCAGGCTGAGCTGGACTCTGGAGTTTTGCTCCTGTGTTGGAGCAGGAAAAGGCAGCGGGTCTGTGAGAAGATGAATGGCCGTCTCCAATGTGGGTCTCCGCTTCTCTCTTAATGATACCCAGGTGTATCCGCAAACCGGCATCCACACATAGACATGCTTGTCGTTGACAAATTGTGAAATGATCAAGAAAACACTGGCAGGGAATTAACCCCTTTGTCTGAAGGTGACCTCTTGAGTTCTTGCAGTGAAATCTGGCGAAATGCTTCTTAGAAATGACTGAGATTGATTCCTTACTTGCAGACACCTGGAGCTGGCGGTCCTCTCTTCCCCTGAGATAGTTTAGATTCTGTCTCAAGGCCTGATGAGCTGTTTTTAGTGCAAAGTTTTACAAACAGTAAGCTAGTCTATACTAGAAGAAGGACGTCATGCTTTAAATTAACGTTCTGTTTTCAATACAACTTAACAAACAAGAAGTAGCAGTGCTATTATTAGTCAACATGAAAATCAACCTTTTTAACTCTTACAGTCTTTCATCAACATGTAATAACATGTTGTTCATCTTAAATTGCTTTATCTTTTTTTGCTATTGGGAAATGTAAACACACAAATAGCTATGTGGGTGTTGTTTTAGCAAACCTCTAGTCCTTAGTCAGGGTAGTGCCATGTTTAATTTTTGACAGGAATGAAAACAAGGCTGTGAGAGATAAGAGTACAGTATTTTCAATGGATTGTACTGTTGTTTTACAACATACCGATTGTTCAGCTGATGAAAAATATTTCCAAAAGTTTTGAAAGTTGTGGAAATTACATGATCTGGGAGCTGTATATATGTGCGTACCATTGTAAAGACTGTAAGTCTATCTCTCACAGTCTCATTTCCTTCCGTGCTAAATGCAATATACAGTAGCATCTAAACTGACTAAATTCTATGAGATTTGTCTCCATTACTTGATGTAAAATAAAAATAAAGTATCAAGTGATAAAATCAGGTCCCACCTCAAGATGCGCTGATTGTCAGTTTCATTGAAATACTAGTTTTTGTGAATATTTTTAATTAGCTTATATTCATATGTTAAATTGTCCTTTTAATTTTAGTATGTTTTAGTAATTGTATGTGGTTTTGTCATTTTTATTCGTTTTTAATATATAATTCCATTTTGATTTTTTTTTTTTTTAAACAAACAACTTACAATTGTTTTTAAATGTAAGTTTATAATCTTAAACTTAAACGTTATTTAATTTCAGCTTTCTTTCAATTAATAACTACTACCATAATGCTACTACTAATTTTAAGTGGTTTTAGTTTTAGGTAACAATAGCAACACTACCAATTATGCAAGCGAACAAGCAATAAATAAAACAAAATGTACTAGGTTACTATCGTAACTTCAGTTCCCTGAGATATGGGAACAAGCACTCCGTCGTGTATCAACGCTTATAGGGGAAAACTTTTTTTTTCCTCTTCAACTCAAGCCTATTTCCATCACGCAGTTATAACTGCACGTCGATTGGTTCGTGTAGGATAAAAAAACGAACCAATGCACGACGGTAGCACGCAAGCCAATGGCTATGCAGCCCGCCATAGCCCACCAAATATATAATCAGCTGCCCTGCCATCGCATCTCAGATTTCTTCGAAGGAAGCAACCGGGGCGTGCAGCTCATAGCATGGCCAGGAACGCAGTACTCGTTCCCATATCTCAGAGAACCGAGGTTAAGATTGTAACCGAGTACATTCCCTTTTAATATTTCACTCGTACTGGGTCAAGTATCGATGCTTGTATGGGAACCAGTCCAATCACTTCGTGCTATGACATGGAACAACTCGAAACCAAGACTCACGTGGGATTACGCCCAGGGGAGTCAATAGAATACACCAAGCACAGGATGAGCCTTGAGGGTCATCCGTGGCCTGGGTGTCGTCCCGTAAGTGATACCAGGCGTCCATATAGCTATGGACAGACCAAGCAAAAGAGGGGCTTGAACAATGTTGTTCAAATTAACTCGGAAGATTGCTACTTAAGCAGAAAGGACTCTGGCCTGCAAGGCAGGGACATCCAGGTTGTAAAACCTTACAAATGTGGACGGCGAGGACCAGATGTCTGAAAAACGCCTCACAAATATCTGAAACTGACACCCCGCTGAACCATGCCCATGAAGAGGAGATGCCTCTGGTGGAATGGGCTCTGACTCCGATGGGGCACTGCAACCCAAAGGAGTATGCTAATGTGATAGCATCCACTAACCACCTAGAAATTCTCTGCTTCGTAACAGGGCCACCTTTAGAGCAGTTACCGAAGCCAACAAAAAGCTGTTCTAACTTTCTGTACGAGGCAGAACGCTCAATGTATACCCTCTGGGCCCTGACGGGGCAGAGCAGGGATTCCTGGCTGCCTGTTAGGGGTGGAGCGCGGAAAATATGGGGGGGGGGGTTTACGCGGAAACTCTGAGAATTTGGGAAGTTTTTGGCGGAGCTCCAGTAGGCTTCTCACTGCCCAATCTTTTTTTACAAAGAGCAGGGATGCCCTGGCCCATGAATGGCCCAGCCTTCTTTTGTCGCTCTATGCTTTCCTGTGGAGCCGGTGTAACAGTCGTGGTAAACTCCGGCGGGTTAGTAAATGGGGAAATGGCCTAACGAGCGGAGATCGAGGAGGACATTTATTCACGGTATAAAAGACTGTTTGTGTGGAAGAGGAGGGTCAGGCATGTTTGAAGAGGAGCAGGGTTTGAAATCAATAAAGGGACGATAAACAAAACAGAGGAAGAGAGGCACAAGCAAGCAGTGATTGTAATTCTAAGGAAACCTAGCCCCCCCGCGTCACAACAGGGAGGAACCTGGTTTAACCGTTGTGGTTCAGTACACTTCCCACACAGTGTCGGAGAGAGGAGGGAGCGGCTGGGACGCGAGTATTCCAGTGAGTTGTGTGAGTTGCTGCTGAAAGCACCATTTGAAGAGATTGATGCCCAGTGTGGACATTATAATTTGTGGCCGATCCGTTGGTCCTTGAGACAGGTGTGTTGAGTGTATGCAGAGTACTCTTCTTGATAGAGGATTTGTGAGTATTCTCATTGCTGTTAACTCCTGCAAACATCATCGGCAGGATGGCGTGATGGCATTGAAGATTTGAATTCCACGGCCCGTCTGTTGCTGGTCAGAAGGAGATTCCTGGCTGGGTATGGTTGATTTGAAGAGGATTTGTTGAGTATTCCCTGTTTTTAACATGTGTGGCCGCTCGACGGGAGCCTTTCGTCTTCCCAGAGCGTGTCCTAAGTGTTTGCTCCGTTCTGCCTCTGGCTGTTGGACACTATGGCAGAAGCTAGTGTTTGCTGTTAGCCCCGTCTACCAACCCCTTTCCAGACGCCTCTACGCTCTCCATTACTTACCTCAGAAAGGAACCGCGTGGCATTCCTTAAAACAGTGTTTGCCATTTTTCTCGACTTGGTGTCAAGACCGCCCTTACCAGTGTTGCTCCATTACTTAGACCCTGTCACCTCCGATGTGTCAGTGGTTCTTTCATTTCTGCAGGAGATGCTGGATACCAGTGTCTGCCTCAACAGCGCGAAGAGGAACGCTTTAAGCTACGAAGAGAGAGTGTTTGAAATTTTATTTTAGTTCTGATTATTTGTCTGGGTGGTGGGTGTTCGAATTTAAGGGGTGGTGGGAATCGACCACAACGGACGATGCACCCCGGCCTAAATTCTCCTATCGGGAACTAAAACAACGGCACAAGCTTAAATCGGGAGGAACAACCGTTCAAACAAAGCAGCCCCGTCCTTAATTTAAGCAAACGGCAGGATTCCACGGCCCGAGTGTTGCATACCTTTCGTCTTCCCAGCAGGTCACACTGAATGCATTTTTAATACTTTGGCTGTTCTCAGCAACAAGTTATTTTTTTTTATTTTAGTTCTAATGAATAAAATTAAAATTTCAAACATCCTTAATTTAATTATGACTGTAGATACTTTGGCTGTTCTCACACTCAAGCTCATTTGAACATTGATGCTCATAAACTTCTGCTTCAAAAAATGTACATATGTTGCTTGGCCCCATTTACTTCTACTCCATTTGTTTGTTTGTTTGTTTGTTTTTTACAAAATAAAACAAAAAAATCCATTGTATTTTTTTAATAACTAGGGTGATTCAAAATAATTTTCTGTGGTAAATGACAAATGGCCAACAGTTGCATATTGCACATTTCTTAAAATGACACACGCTCTGCTCTGGTATTGAAATATCTCGACTTATAGCTTTACTGTAGCTTATAGCTTTTTTTTTTTTTTTTGGCTACCAGTATTCCGAGTCTCTGTGTGTGAGCATCTGAGGATAAATGAAGTGATCTTCATGGTGTCACCACCTTCCCTGATGGACGTCTGCATGTTGGCTGTGGAATAGAAACACTGATGACAAGATCGCAATCTTAACCATCTCAGCAAGACTGAGGTCAGCAGGACACGTCCCACAGCCACACACCATCACGCAGAGATGAACCCTGGATAAAACACACAGCCCAGCTTGTCCGCTGAGGATTATGGCATGTAGAGTACATGTTCAGAGAGAACAGCCTCTTTATCATGACAGAAAGGATGTACAGGACATCAGAGCCGATAGCACCCCATGACCCAGAGAAATGTGGAGCTGCACATGTCTTAAATATCTTCTGCCTTCCAGAACACAAGAATAGTTTTGAACCACAGTTTCCAAGATAAAGAAAATAAGAAATATTCTACAAATATGTGCCAGGTTCTTAGAAATGTACTTTCAGTATTTGTGTTGGTTTCTTATAACTTTGAAAAATAACACCACACATTTATACACATTTGAAGTATAATTTGTTGGAAAAAATTGGTTTTGTTAAACTGTATGTATTAAATTATGTTAAAATATTTTTTCATTTTAATACATATTTTGTTTCAAATTTTCAAAATTTTTTTTTTATTATTATTAAAATGTAATAATATCAAAAATTAAAAACATGCACAGAAGAAGTGAAATTTAAGTCATGTATGTCTAAAATGCATCATTAATGTGCTGTATTTATGCATAAATAACAGCAACTACTGCTACTACAAAAGATTATAAATGATAAATCTGGATTTTATAAAAAAAAATCTAACTACCATAAATCCATATTTGTACTTTAAAACAATGTTGAGGGAAAGCTCAAACAGCTATTTGTAATTGTTCATGTTTAAAACAGGCATATTTAAACATACATTGAGTTGAATGTCCGAATTTAAGGTATTAACTATAATCACCCAGTGTAGTCCAATGTGTTTGCCACATCATTAAAACAGCAGTTTAATTAGGGACAAATTGATTCTTGATGATTTGGCCTGGGCCAAGAGCAGAAAGCATTTGGAAATGGTAGTGATGTGTTTCTGAAGAAATGTGTTTCACCTACAAAATGATGATGGACCAATTTTTAACCAACATAAAGGCAAAAAAGAGAGATTAATTAGTACTGTGCATATACTTAATGACAAAATAATACTATGCTTTTAACTGTCATTATTCTGAACTTGCTCATCCAAATGTCCCACTGGATTTATACTTCTATTACTTTTAAAATTGTGTCTTTACTAAAGAAAAGGATGTCTCTGCACACAAGGGGGAATTTGCACACACTACTAAACATCATCTAGATATTTATGAAGTTTAAAAAAAAAATCTGTTTAAGATCTAAGAAGGTCAGTTCAGGAATTTTTGTATTTCCTCTGTGCTATAAAAGTCACTCTGACAGCAGCATCCACACATGTAAGTCAGTCATCTGCAGATGCAAAGCATGATTAAAAACAAAGTAAAACTTCAAACCTATTCATATAACTATGTCTGACTTAGGATGGATTAGCAGGGTCAGTGTCAATAAAATCTGTCCATTTAAAAATGAATGGATTTTCAGAATCGGAGAGCTTCAAAGCAGTCAAAACTAACCTGTAACAGTAAGAATCAATGTATTTTTAAATAATAATTGTCTTATTAAATTTAAATCTCCAAACAGTACTGTATATAATTGTTTGTGAGGAAGCAGTTTATCAGTTCGACACCCTGTTGGCTTCAGCATGTCTGCCATTAAACATTAATTTTGGATTTAAATATGTTTGCTGTTTACACCTAAAATCGCTGTTTTATAAGGAAAGTCACAGACAATTTTGTGACATGTAGGATTCAGTTTACAGCACCTGTCATTCATTTTTATGGTATCTGTAAACTCATTTCAATGACATCAAGGTTCTGTTTCAACCAAATATTTGTTACTTTTAGGAAACAATTTTTACCAGATTATTATTTTTAGATTTAGAGCATTTTACAAAATGGTTCACCATTCAGATGTCCTTATTCACTGACAATCTTTGGTGATTTATTAAACATTTCATTGAGTCACGATATACTGCCATTGTCTTGAATTTACCCAACCATCCGGAGTAACTCATCTGGTTGTTGTACTGTTTTTTGAATGATGTGTATTCAGACATCTTATTTGATATACTGATCTTACCATATCTATAGGTAAGCATATGTGGGCCCAGGGTCTGACAGAACCGGCAATGCATCCAGATCCCAGATCTGTGTATAATGGCACATTGAGGCCCATGAGGGTGGAAAGAGCTGGCTGTGATAAGCAGAGGTGAGCAATGTGTCATTTACTCTTTCTACCCCAGTGACTGTGATCTGTGTGTTTGGGGCTCTTCATCTGTCAGGATAAAGTCACAGAGATCAAACAACAGCCACAGTGAAGCCACTGAGCTCAGTAGATATTTACTCGACAGAATCAGAAATTATGAATTTATTTACTGATGTGATTAACAGGTTATTAATTAAGGAAAACTACTATGTTGGGACGTTTTTTAAAAATTTGAATAAAATTAAAACTGAAATATTTTTTTCAAATCACATGAGCCAATATTTTATTTACAATAGAACATAGAGAACATAACAAATGTTTAAACTGATACATTTTATCATTTCAAATTTGATACCTGCTACAGGTCTGACATGGGGGAAACAAAGGGCTGAAAAAGCCGGACATTTTAAAAAGATTCAGCTGGAAGAAGATCTAGCAACTAATTAAGTCAATTGACATCAGGTCTGTAACATGATTAGCTATAAAAAGGGATGTCTTAGGAGAGGCAAAGTCTCTCAGTAGTAGGCTCTTCAATCTGTGAAAGAGTGCGTAAAAAGATTGTGGAATACTTTAAAAACAACGTTTCTCAATGTCAAATTGCAAAGGCTTTGCAAATCTCATCATCTACAATGCATAACATCATCAATAGATTCAGGGAAACTGGAGAAATCTCTGTGCGTAAGGGACAAGGCCGAAGAACTTTGTTGGATGCCCGTGGTCTTCGGGCCCTCAGACGACACGCACGTCCTGATTTTGCTGAGTTGGATGTGTTCCTGGGTCAACATATATTGTTGACCCTGGAACAACATTTTAATCCAAAAATTTAATCTTGACTATTTCCCTACACCTAAACCTAAGCTTAACTACGAGTAATCTCTAACATCAGAGGAAATTATAGATGAATGACACTGATGTACAAGCAACAAACACTGATTTTAAGCCTAAACTTCACAAAAATTATAAACTTGTTCTTCAAATATGATTGGTTAATAACAGTGTTGTTCCAGGGTCAACAAAGATGTTGGCCCAGGAACATGTCGCACTTGGTAAAATCAGGTTCTACCAGACGACACTGCATCTCTCATCGGCATGATTCTGTCATTGACATTACTAAATTGGCCCAGGAATACTTCCAGAAACCATTGTCGGTAAACACAATCCGCTGTGCCATCTGCAGATGCCAACTAAAGCTCTATCATGCAAAAAGGAAGGCATATGTGAACATGGTCCAGAAGCGCCATCATGTCCTGTGGGCCAAGGCTCATTTAAAATTGACTGTTTCAAAGAGGGAAAGTGTTCTATGGTCAGACAAGTCCAAATTTGACATTCTTGTTGGAAATCACGGACACCGTGATAAACGCTGGCTAAAGTGGAGGGAGACCTTCCTGCGTGTTATCAGCGTTCAGTTCAAAAGCCAGTTTCTCTGATGGCATGGGGGTGCATAAGTGCATATGGTCTGGGCAGCTTGCTTGTTTTGGAAGGCACTATGAATGCTGAAAGGTATATAAAGGTTTTAAAGCAACATATGCTCCTCTCCAGGCGATGTGTATTTCAGCAGGACAAAGCAAAACCACATACTGCAGCTATTACAACAGCATGGCTTCGTAGTAGAAGAGTCCGGGTGCTGAATTGTCCTGCCTGCAGTCCAAATCGTTCACCTATAGAGAACATTTGGCACATCATTAAACGAAAAATACATCAAAGACGACCACAAACTCTTCAGCAGCTGGAAACCTATATCAGACAAGAATGGGACCAAATTCCAACACCAAAACTCCAGAAACTCATAACCTCGATGCCCAGACGTCTTCCAACTGTTTTGAAAAGAAGAGGAGATGCTACATCATGCTACACTATTTTGAGACCTGTAGCAGGCATCAAATTTGAAATGAGCTCATTTAGTGCATAAAATTGTAAAATGTATCAGTTTAAATATTTATGTTATCTATGTTCTACTGTGAATAAAATATTGTCTCATGTGATTTGAAAATCTTTTAGTTTTCATTTTATTCAAATATTAAAAATGTCCCAACATTTTGCTTGGAACCACAAAAGTACTGTGAAACAGTTTTGAAGGTCAAGCATTTGCTGGATAACATGGCAGTTATTATTATTACTTTTTTGCAAGCTTTATGAAATGTATACACTGAAGTTACTTTTTACTTCATTCATATTTTATAATCCACAAATACAGGTTTAAAAATATATACTGTATATACTTCTAAGGTTTGAAGTGCAGATTCATTTAAGCAAATTTCTTTTTCACAAGGGGATGCAACACAAAATCGGATCGACTGGCTCAACTTCTCTCACCAATTCTCTCAAGGTTTATGGTGTTTCCTCTAAGTATTGACTTACAACTGAGCTGCGTAATACTTGCAGACACTAGAGTTTAAAATGATTGATCTGTGCACATCTGTAAATGCTACAGTTAGTATAACTATGAGTTTCTACTGACTTGATGTGTATTGACTCACACAGGATAAAGAATGCATTTGGGTTAGGATGCTCAATGTGGATTACCACCATAAGTACTGAGTTACACTGAAACAACAAGTGAGAGCCAGTGCTAATAATAATAATATCCTGGTATCAACATATACTATAGATTATGTTTCAAAATGGCTTTTCATTGAGCTGTAATTATGGAATAACTGGCGAGTCAAGAATTATCCATTATGAGGTGTTTGATATTAATAATGGAGGAATGTGCTGCTAGGATAGCAGACAATTAATTAAAGGTATGCTTGTGATTTTGTGTTCATTTTTTTTCTATGCCATTCTAAAATGTGCTATTCATAGCCAGCAAGGATTAATTTATTATATTGGTTTATTCGATTAGTGAATATACATCAGTTGTGGTCAGTAATCTATATTGTGTATCTTGTAATAATTACATATATCAATGGAAGACTTTTACCTCTTGAAATAGTTCACATGAAAAAAGTGAAAAACAACAAAATCCATCATTAACATGCTTTAACCAAATCACCTCAAACCATCACCTCTGGCCAAAATAGCAGTCCATAATCCATAATAACCCTTCCTCCAGTAGAAAAAAAATAAATAATAATAATCCTTCCCCTGTTGTCATCTCATATCAAAATCCACTGATTTGTTTGTTTACAATGGTTTTGGGCTTGTAAAGGGAATTTGATCTGTGCATATTTCTCTCCTGATTCGGACGAGATTACTTTTTCACTGGAGAAAACTCATATTTTAGCTAGCAACAGTTTGAAATAAAAAATTGAGCAAAACTTCACAAAACATTTTTACTTCACAAAACATTGATGCACTGGAGTATTGTTGATTACTATCCGTGATGTTTTTATCAGCTGTTTGTACTCTCATTCTGACAGCACCCATTTGCTGGATCCATTGGTGAGCAAATGTTTTTATGCTAAATTTCTCCAAATCTGTTCTGATGAAGAAACAAACTCATCTGTGTCTTGGGTGGCCTGAGGGTGAGTGAATTTTCAGAATAATTTCATTTTTATGGACTATTCATCTCATGTCAGTGTACATCATTAAAAAAAATTAAAAGTTTAATAAAAAGAAAGTATTTTTAAAGAGTAAAATTCTATTATCTGTTAGCATCTTTGGATTGGATTGTCTTTATTTTGTAAAAGTGAAGCAGTTGTGTAGTATAGAGTGGATACTGCATTGACCATGACAACTGTGACCGATGAAAGAAGAAATTGTAAGTTTGGTAAGCAAAGGCTGAATAACCACATTACATAATGTGCAAAATAACAGCAAATCAGTATGGAAGATCAGGAAAACATCCTGTTTTACGTCAGAATCAAAAGTGTCAAAAGAACAGTAATGACGCTGTTTTACTAATTCAGCAGAAAAACAACAAAGACATTAGGTAGCTTAAGAAAGATATTATTTAACATATCTCTATGATTTTTTTATTTGGAGTGAGCAATATTTGGAAATCCTGCTACATATACTGTATATTGAATATGTTTAAAATCGAATATGTCATGTAAAAACATACTTTCACATTGCTATTTGTAGGTGATCAACTGATCGTTCTTTCTCTTCAGGGAAGATTCATCACAGTCATCATGTCCATCTACCTGCTGGAGAGACAAACTGAAGAAAGAGTTTTTTTAATAGAAACTATAATTGTACTGTAAGAGAGGGTGGTGGACCTTCATGGCTTTGCCACACTATAATTTTGGTCACAATAGCTGTGTCTCAAAACTGACTGAGCTGCCTACCTAGATAGCTTTTGTTTGGGGGGGGGGGGGCTTTCATGGGTGTGGTCCTGATGTGAAGACTGTCTGAAATTGTAGGTAGTCACATTTTTCTGCCTTCTAAACAAAGCTGCCATGTCTGTTCTCTGGGTGATGCATTAATGATTCGGAAACACTTTATTTCAATAGTCCACTATAGACAGTCTACTAACAGTAACTAACTTTGCAACTACATGTCAACTAGCAGTCATTAGAGTATTAGTAGACTGTCTGCTTAATATCTTCTAACACTTTATTTTGATGGGCCCACAACATAATGAGAATGAGAAACTTTGCAAGTATGTGTCAACTTATTCTACTAACCCTAAACCTACCCTACTGAGAATTAGTTGACATCTAGTTGATATCAAGTTACAAAGTTATTTATAGGTAGTAGAATGTCTAAAGTGGACTATCAAAATAAAGTGTAACCAAAGATTCAAATCCAGGTACAGTGTATAAACCTACTTGAATGAGTGTTCTCATAAAAAGAGTAACAACTAGCCCCAGCTTTCCTGTAAGTTTAATCAGAATTTAAAAGTGTTTCTATGAAAAAGCTGCATTTACTAATTGAATGTTCTTTATCCCACAGTTTTGTATGATATTTGTTATGTTCTGTATAGCAAATGACTACTTTTTTTAGAAATAAGGTACCACTTACACTAAACTCTACCCTAAACCTAACTGATAGTATTACATTTTAGCTTGATTCTACAAGATTTGTAGCTCTTTTATTGTGGCTTGTTTTGTGAGTCCACATCTCAAGTGAAGCACTGCACCAGGTGTGCTAACAAGCAAGTTTACTTGATCAAAAAAATTACATATGCATCTGATTAGGTGATAACAGCAAACATCAAAATGTATTAGTTTAAAAATCAAGTGCTTTGAGCTTATGACATATTGTAAAATGAACCATGGTCTTTATTAATCAGTAATCTGGTCCTGTTATCATAACCAGTGTAAAAAGACAAAAAATGTACTGCCACATTTTAGTTAGAATCTGTAGTAAATATATAGGTATGTTTTCTGTGTTTTGCAGCAATGTAGACTGAGGCAGGCTTTTCCAATGAGTCGGTGGCCTGTTTAAAAAGCAAGCACTCTGTGTGTGTCAGTTCAATTTATTGTTGTCTGTCCCAGTAAGAGCATTTAATTCTGAGGAGTTAAATGATGTATGTTCATCTGGCTGAGAAGTTATATTATATATATATATATATATATATATATATATATATTATTTTTTTAAGCAGGGTCTGGAGACGGGCACCCTTTCTCCTTTCTCGCTCTTTGAATACAGTGAGCTCTTGGGATAAAAATTATCCCAGTGTTATACCTCTCTTCTTCTGAGGAGGTTGATGCGGTCACAGATGCTACTGGGTGGGAGCAGCCCCAGCCGTGTTCCAGCTCCTCTTTCGGTGAGCGTTGCTTCTTGTACTCCCCCAGAATATCTGGAGTCAGAGGGGTGCTCCCTTGCCGAAGGCTTCTAAGCAGAAGACGGATCTGCAGGCCATCATTCTTGCTAGATAGTCTTTGTCTAAAACCTGACACCTAAGGCGGGCCCCTCTGGAGAAGAGCGGTGTAAAACTCATCAAATGGTGCCCGTCTATCCTCAGTGCCCACAGGAGATCGGTCTGCCAACCCTGCCACCCACGTTGCTTCAGGGCACAGCGGTCTTCAGCGAGCGCTTCTCTCAGTCTTCTCTCAGTCTGGAAATGTAGTAGTATTGGGAGGCTCCACGGAGGTCGCTAGAGAAGCTAGATCGGTCGTCCCCTGCCGGTCCTCCACTTCAGGGCACCAAGCTAGCCTCTCTAGGTCTCTCTAGCTAGACTGTCTAGAGACTGATTCCCCTTGGAGAATATTTGGCAACGTGGAAGCTTCTGTCAAATGTGTCTCAATTTGTCCTGCACACTGTAGAAAGAGGCTGCATTCCGTCGGTTCTTCTCTGCCTCGTTTCAACGTGGTGATTCCCACTCTGGTGGGCCCCGAGCAGGCTCTGGTAATGGAACAAGAAGTAAACACTCTCTTGAGGAAGGAGGCCAATAAGTTGGTCAGGATGCTCAAACTCAAAGTTGTGTCTCAGATCAGGTCCGAGGACTGGATCTTTAGATAGATCTAAAAGACGCATACTTCCATGTCTCCATCCTTTCCCAACACATGAGGTTCTTTCGGGGGGCAAAGCATATCAATATCGTGTTCTTCTGTTCGGCCTTGCATTCTCACCCTGCACTTTCACGAAGTAAGTGAAGGCTGCTCTGGCTCCACTGCGACTCCAGGGAATCCGCATACTCAATTATATCGACGATTGGTTGATATAGTTCAATCGGAGCAGATGGCGGTTCAGCATCGAGATATCGTTCTCGCTCAAATGAAAGAGCTGGAGTTAAAACTAAATGCAAAGAGGAGTGTGCTCTCTCCACTACAGAGAACCACTTATCTGGGTGTGGGGTGGGATTCGACCACGATGCAGGCCCGTCTGTCTCCTGCTCGGATCGAGTCAATCCTCACTGCAGTCGCAAGAGTGAGAGAAGGCCGGTCACTCACTGTCAAGCAGTGTCAGTGTCAAGGCCGCCATCTCACGTGGCACATCAACTGCCTCGAGATGCTGGTCATGTTTCTAGCATTGGAACACTTCCTCCCAGACCCAAGAGACCAACATGTGTTGGTCTCTTATATCAACCACAGGAGAGATCTGCGTTCGCGCCTCCTTAACAGACTGGCGATCCTTGTGTAGGCCCAAGGGAAACTCCTCTTGATGAGAGCAGATCACATCCCTGGGCATCTCAATCAGGTAGACATGCTGTCAAGGCAGGGGCTGTGACCCGGGAAATGGAGGCTCCACCCCGAGGTGGTGGAGCAGATTTGGAGGGAGCTCGGCCAGGCTCAAGTGGACTTGTTCACGACTCAAGAGACCTTGCACTGTCCACTCTGGTTGTCCCTCACATATCCAGCTTACATAGTGCAGACGTGGCTGAGGCTTTGTCTGTACGCCTTTCCCCCGATTGCTCTGCTCCCGGGAGTTCTGGAGAGAGTGCGCCAGGATGGGGATCGTCTTCTCTTAGTAGCCCCGTTCTGGCCGGGCCGAGTATGATTCTCGGACCTGATTTCCCTTCTTGACGGCTCTCCTTGGGAGATTCCCGTCAGGATGGATCTCCTCTCTCAGGCTGGGCCTTCCCCCTGCCCAGAGTTTTGGAACTGTGGATGTGGCCCCTGAGCGGGCATAGCTCATAGGTTCCGGTCTCTCAACTGAGGTTGCTTGGACCATACTCCAGTCCAGAGCTCCCTCCATGAGGAAACTGCTCTCCTTGAAGTGAACCTTCACTTCTTGATGCGGCAACTGCCAGCTTGACCCAATTAACTGCCCAGTTGGTTCAGTGCTGGACTTCTTGCAGGCACAGTTCTCCGCAGTGTCATCCCACTCCACCTTGAAGGATTTCCGATTTCCGGAATTCCGTGGCGGACCTAACTGCTTACCCCACCCTTGGTTGTCGGTCTTTAGGGAGAGAACCACTAGTTACATGTTTCCTCTGCAGTGTGCTGAGGCCTCTGGCCAGCTGAAGCTTATGCTAATTGTTGGACTGGGATGCCATTCCATAACCTTGAGTCCTCTGAACTCCCCTCTCCCTTGGGGGTTAAGGCTCACTCCTCCATTAGTTGGCCTTCAGGATGCTGCGGTAAGTCCACTCTGTTTATTTTGTCAGGCTCTATACCTGCATTTTGCATCACTCCTGGCTCCTTTTCTCTCACCTTAGCTGTGCTCTTCCACACTAGGCAGGGATTTGCAAGCCTGGCGGCGTGGGCATACTCGTTCCCATAGCGTTTCGACACAGCTTGAGTTCCTGAATGGGTACGTCTCTAGGTTATGCATGTAACATGGTTCCCCAAGGGAATGAGATGCTGCGTCTCATTGCCATACTTCCAGCATCCCTACGAGAGCTTCCTTCATTCTACAAGAAGCTGCCGCTGTATCCACCGCACGTGCTTTTAAGCTCCTTGGTCTCTACGTCACCCGCCAATGATGCAGCATCTTGTTCCCTCGGGGAACCATGGTTACATGCGTAACCTAGATGTTCACTTTCATAGGTAACTCAACACTGCGTAGCTTAACGCTTGAACCCATATCGAGTTTACGATCGAGTCTGAACCCATATAGAATCACGCCAATTCATTGGCTGATGGCGCGACGCCGTCTCTGACGCAATGACGTCGTCAGGTCATACTGGCGAACGCGCCATCCACTCCTCAGATTTCTCTGCCTTCACGAAGCGGTCACATTACCCTTCGTTTGTTGCGATTTCTGACCCAACTTACCTTTTTGCGATCATCCATCTGCACTTCGGCGACTGCCTCAGTGGAACTTTGTTCTCCTCGCGGTGAAGTGCCATGGAGTTTCGCCGCTGTCAACCGCCGTGCGCGCAATTCATCGCTCGCTATGACCCGCACAGATAAGTAAAATTATATGTTTCGGGTTCACGCATGCGGTTTATGAGATTTGAATGTAATTTGTGAGAAACTCTCCGTCTCATACCCTCCGCTCTCGGCTTGAGGTGTGTGAAAAGGAGTCATCCATTTTCTTCCCCGTCGCGCTCCGGAGGCCTCCGCGGCTTCTCGTGAATCCGCGGCCTCTCGTGAATCCGCGACCTGGGCTTCGGATGTTTAGCTCGAGGAGACGGAGAGTGAGCAGACAGGCCTCGCCTTTTCTCTCCCCCCCTCACCAGAGCATGTGCGCGCAAATTCACCGGTTGAAATTCGCGCAGGATTATCTGTTTCCTAGCCCGAGGGCACGTTATACTGTTTCCTTCGGGATAGATGATATTCTGCTAACTGCGGCCCTCCGACTCCCGAGGATTTCGGGGCCTAGTTTAGCAGATGCGCTACCGCTTAGCGGTCAGAGGCGCGGCCTTCACCGGCCTATTCTGAGCTCATGGACGTGCTTTTGCGCGCCGCTGAGAAGCTCTCGCATGGATTGGACGACGAGCCCCGCGACTCTCGCTCTTTCGAAACTCGACAAGCGTTTTCTTAGCGGTGTAAATTCCAAAATGAGCGGAGGAAGCTGCCGTTTTTCGGTGATCTGCATCAGGAGATTTCCAGATCCTGGAAACAGCCTTTTTCTTCCGCCTTACTAACGCGGGCGGCCACTGACTTCACCAACCTCGTGTTTCGGTGGAGCAGGGCTATACCGCCATGCCGTGTGCGCGATTCATCGCTCGCTATGACCCGCACAGATAAGTAAATTATGTTTGGGGTTTACGCATGCAGATTTTGTGATTTGAATGTAATTTTGTGAGAATCTCCGTCTCATAACCCTCCGCTTTCGGCTTGAGGTGTGTGAAAAGGAGTCATCCATTTTCTTTTCCCGCTGCGCTCCGGAGGCCTCCGCGGCTTCGCATGAATCCGCGGCCTCTCGTGATTCCGCGACCTGGGGTTCGGATGTTTAGCTCGAGGAGAAGGAGAGTGAGCAGACAGGCCTCGCCTTTCTCTCCCTCCCTCACCAGAGCATGTGCGCGCGAATTCACCGGTTGAATTCACGCAGGATTATCTGTTTCCTAGCCCTCCATACGATGGCCATCCTTCAGGCCTACCAGACGGACGTCCTCAAGGAAATCCGAGGGGACTGGTCTGACTCCGGAGGCTGTAAAGGAGCTGCGCAGAGCCACTGACTTAGCTCTCAGAGCCACTAAGCACACCGCACGCGCCGTGGGGTGCCTTATGGCGGGTTCGGTGGCCGCAGAGCGCCATTTGTGGCTAAACCTCAGAGGAGAGCTGTTTCACCGCTACGGGGCGAGGTCAGACCGCAAAGCGTTTCTGCCCGCTTCAAACGTGCTCTCCTCACTCAAAACCGTCACAGCCACCCCTAGGGGCTTGGCGTGCCGGACGAGTTCATCCTCATTTATTCTCGGTCTGGCAGTTGGGGGACGCGTTGTCTTTCCCCCGCTACAGTCCGTTCTTTTCGCCGCCGGGGGCCGCGTGTGTGGGGACACAGTCGATTCTCCTCTGCAGCGTTCGGACCCCGTGCTGGCCACCTGTCAGTCTAGCACTTCACACTCCATCAACCCCGGACAAGGACGCCAAGGGCTCTCCTTCGTGGCGGAGGGTGCCGCTGCTCACGATTCGGTCCGGCTACACATTTCAGTTTGGGGAATATCCCCCCCGCCTCGATGGGGTTCAACTGACGGTAGTAAACAGCGCCTCCAAGGCTTCTGTTCTACAGCTGTAGCTTTCCTCCCTCCTACAGAAAGGAGCGATAGAGGAAATACCGCAGTCGGACATCGAACGAGGGTTCTTCAGCCGAAGGGGGACGGCGGCCTGAGACCCATTCTGGATCTACAGCGTTTTTTATTTTCCCTCTACAAAGGGAAGTTCAAGATGCTGATGATAAAAACCATCATGTCTCAGGTCCAGGAGGGGGACTGGTTTGTCACCATCGACCTGAAGGATGCGTATTTTCACATCCAGGTCTTTCACAGACACAGGAGATTCCTTCGGTTCGCCTTTGGAGGGAAGGCTTACCAATACAAGGTCCTGCCCTTCGGCCTGGCTTTGGCTCCGAGGACGTTTACCAAATGCATGGATGCTGCACTGGCCCCTTTGAGGCTGCAGGGCATTCGTGTACTGAATTATCTGGACGACTGGCTCATTCTGGCTCACTCCAGGGAGCTAGTGAGTCGTCACAGGGATATCGTTCTCGGCCACATCCATTCTCTTGGCCTCAGGATGAACGCCAAGAAGAGTGTGCTCCTCCCATCTCAACGAACTGTGTTTTCTAGGAGTTCGTTTGGATTCCGTTCAGATGCAGGCCCGTTTGGCTCCTGCCCGGCTACCAGTTCTTACAGCATGTTTGGCCCGCTTCAAGCTAGGCCATCATGTCTCTGTAGGTACCTGCCGCAGGCTGTTGGGCCTTATGGCAGCAGCCCCCCCTGTGTTGCCCCCTAGGGCTGCTTCACATGAGGCCATTCCTTTGGTGGATGAAGGAGCTGAGGTTACACCCCACTGTACCAGCTACTCGCCTTATCAGAGTGTCGCGCAGTTGCTGTCGACACCTGTTAATGTGGCGAGACCCCGTCTTTCTCCAGAGCGGGGTGAGAATGGGTGCGATCCACCGTCGCCATATGATCACGACGGACGCATCAATGACAGGCTGGGGCGCGGTCTTCGAAGGAAGGCCGGCGAGTGGAGAGTGGAAGGAAGAGTTCCTCTTTTGGCATATAAACTGCCTGGAACTCAGGGCTGTCTTCCTGGCTTTGAAGTATTTTCTCCCCGTTCTCGGGGGGCATCATATCATAGTCAGAACGGACAATATGGCGGTTGTGTCCCACATAAACCGCCAAGGAGGTTCACGGTCGCGCACCCTGGACAGGCTTGCGCGCCATCTTCTCCTTTGGTCCCAAGACAAGTTCCTCTCTTTGAGGGCGGTTCACGTTCCGGGAGTACTGAACCTGGCGGCCGATTTTCTGTCGAGACAGAAGCTCAAGCCCGGGGAATGGATGTTGAACCGTCAGACGGTATCCCGTATCTGGGATCTGTTTGGCAAAGCGGAGGTGGACCTCTTTGCTTCTCAAGAGTCATCCCAGTGCCCGCTCTGGTTCTCCCTAAGTTTCCCGACGACTCTGGGCATAGATGCGTTCGCCCACCCATGGCCGAATGTCAGTCTGTATGCGTTTCCGCCAATAAAGCTGATTCCGGCAGTACTATGCAGAGTGAAGGTGAGCGGTGCCCGTCTCCTTCTCATAGCCCCATTCTGGCCCTCCCAGACCTGGTTCTCGGAGCTAACTCCCCTCTTGTATCGGCCTCCTTGGGAGATTCCGATCAGGCGGGACTTACTGTCCCAGCTTCAGGGCAAGATCTGGCATCCTCAGCCGGAGCTCTGGAAGTTGTGGGTATGGCCCATACAGGGCCAAGGGCTGTGATTGATGGTTTGCCTGCCGAAGTTCAGGAAACCATAGCCAGAGCCCCCGCTACTAGGAAGCTGTACTCTTCCAAGTGGGGCGTCTTTGAATCCTGGTGTTTGACTCGTGCAATCGACCCAGTTAACTGCCCTGTTGGTCCAGTGCTGGAGTTTTTGCAAGAAAGGCTGACAGCGGGGGCGGCTGCTACCACCCTTAGGGTTTATGTAGCGGCCATTGCAGCTCGGAGAGAGCTGGATGAGATCCCCTTGGGGAGGCATCGGTTGGTCTCCGCTTTCATGCGTGGGGCCAGACGCCTTAGGCCTGTTCGCCCCACGGCAGTTCCTTCTTAGGACTTGTCAGTCGTCCTCGAAGGACTAGTAACGGCCCCTTTTGAGCCCTTAGAGTCAGCTTCGGATCGGATACTGACTCTTAAGGTTGTTCTTTTGCTGGCGCTTACGTCACTGAAAAGAGTTGGAGATCTGCAGGCTTTCTCTGTCAGTGAGACGTGTATGGACTTTGCCCCGGGTCTAGTCAAAGTTACCCTGCGGCCTAGGCCGGGTTACATTCCCAAGGTCTTGTCCACGTCGTTCCGATCTCAAGTGGTCACGCTTCACTCTTTCCATCCCCCTCCCTTTGCTTCAAGTGAGGATGAGAGACTCCACTTGCTCTGCCCGGTCAGGGCATTGAAGCTGTATGTGGATCGCTCCAAGGTTTGGAGAAAATCTCCCCAGTTATTGATCTGTTTTGGTGCTGGTCGCCACGGGCTTGCCACGTCAAAGCAGAGGATTTCTCACTGGGTGAGAGATGCCATTTCGCTGGCTTACGAGGCACGGAACCTTCCTTCACCTCTTAATCTTCGGGCGCATTCTACTAGGGCGTAGCCTCCTCTCAAGCTCTTTTTAGAGGGGTACCCCTGGAGGATATTTGTGTTGCGGCAGGATGGTCCTCTCCGCACACCTTTGTCAGGTTTTACAACCTTGACGTTGATACGGCTCCAGGTTCTCAGGTCCTGTCTGTTTGAACCGACCGTATGTTGTTGGTTCATTTTTGGGCCAGATAGGCAGCATTTCAGCTTGGCGTGTTTGGTATATCGTTCCCGAAGCGTTAAGCTACGCAGTGTTGAGTTACCTATGAAAGAGAACGTCTCGGTTACTCACGTAACCCTTGTTCTCTGAATAGGGAACGAGACACTGCGTTCGCTGCCAAGCTCCTCACACTGCCGACAGGGTTCTTTTCGGCAGAGAGATATGAGGAGTGGATGGCGCGTTCGCCAGTATATGACCTGACAACGTCATTGCGTCAGAGACGGCGTCGCGCCATCAGCCAATGAATTGGCGTGATTCTATATGGGTTCAGACTCGGTCACGCAGAGGGCGTTCCCGAAGCGTTAAGCTACGCAGTGTCTCGTTCCCTATTCAGAGAACAAGGGTTACGCGAGTAACCCGAGACGTTTTTTTATTCAGCATGTATTTATGTTACATATTGTTGTACATTAAACATGCCATTCAATACAAAGTCAAACACACAACACATGGCATTAATCAGTATAGAAGTAATCTTTGTAGACTTGTGATAAATTTCCAGATTTTTCTAGAACTTGTCTGTGTACTTGTGTGTTTTATCACATGAAATGCTTTTTTTTGTTACTGTTTTCTAAGAACATAAAAGTATACAATTAATTACTCCGGAAAGCAATTATCTGTACAACGTTTACAAGATTTCATAAAGCAATAAGTCAGAAACACACAATTAAACTGTTTACGGTGGTTTTCAGTTGGTGTTTTTTTCATTTCAGAAAAGTGTCCCACTCCCTAAAAACTGGCTGATATGAGAAAAAAATAATGTTTCTCTAACCTCAAGGTCTGAGAAATCATCTATCAAAGCACTTTCTCTCCCCTTATAAAACAATGAGGGACTTTAACAACACCCTAGGATGCTTTGACAATATGGAGGGCTAGAAAAATGTCAAATTTAATGCTCTGAGCTGTTGGGACCATCCAAAAGACACAACAGCTTTAAAGCCAAAAGCTTTACCTAGTATGTTATGGAATCAGAGGTATGACTGGACCATTAGTCATGTTTTTTTCATTGCTTCTGTGATTTGGTAAAGAGATGGAAGGATGGAGAGTGTTTCGTGAAAAGCCATAGTATTGAATCCCAGAAAAGCATGTGCTGTTTTGACCCGTAGGGTTTGGTGTTTAGGCCAAATCTAACCATGTCATTCGCAGGTTATTCAGACTTGCTGTTGGCCAAAAAATCAATCATTGTTGCCCTGCGATCTCTCAGGGATTTATGACTGTTGTTTTCTCTCTGGGAGAAGCTAAACACTGTGTGACTCCAAGCCAGCAAGATGTGTCAAGTTACTCGTTCTCAGATGTACAGTAAATGATGGAATACCCACCTGCCACACATAAACACTCCAGGGAACAGAAGGAAGTTTTATATATTTCCAGATGAAAATTTGATCTTACAAAATTTACCTTGACAAAACCTGACAGATAAGCTGTAATTTGTCTCAGTAGTGTCTCACTCTCCTCTGATTGGCCATCAGTTATGCATATAAAATTTGTTTTTCTTCATTAGTGCCAGCTCTGATTTTACTAATTCTGTTTGGTCTCCTGTCGAGTGGAAGGTGAGCCGAATCAGCTGGTAGCAGGCTGGTGATTCACACAACCTGGGTCTCCTTCACTAACACAGATGTTCACATGTAGGCTTTAGGTTGTAATATTGAATGTAATGTCGAATAACACACTACAGTAAAAATGATAATCTGCTTTCCTTGTATTTCTGCTTTAGTATGTTAGTCAACACATCAAAATAAATATAATTTAAAACATGAAAAAATATTAAAAGTGCACTACAAGTTCACATTCAAAACAAGTGCAATTTTCACAAGATGAAATTAATTTCATTTGCAGACTCCCATTTACCTTTGTGTGTAAAATTATGCTGGTGAAATTAAATCATTTCAAACTACATCAGGAATTATGCATTAGAATCACACAAAATTTTGCATAGCATTCAAGTTTGTTAAAGTTTGAATATATTCAATGTTTTGACCAATATAAAACTGTTTGGAAGTTACCCATAAATAAGCTGTGCCTAATGCATTGCTACACTATTGATGATAGACAGTGGTCCTTCTTTGGCTACACATTTCAAAAGACTTGAAATATGTAATGCAAGTCAAAAGACTTAGGGTGAATCCCAATTATCTGTCTTACCCCTTCCCCTTACCCCTTACCCTTAGTTTTGCGCGTTCACGTGAGAGTAAGGGCTGTCCCAATTCTCGTTTTGATCGAGGGGTAGGGCTAAGGGGAAGGGGTAGATACCCCTTAAAACCAAGAATTTTTGCGTGCTTACTTGAAACCAAGGGTACCCAGAACACACTGCGGCCAGATCATCCAGAGAGTATTTTCGGCTTAAATAATTTATTTAAAAATTACGACAGTCTTGTTTTGTGCTCTACACAGTCCTGTAACTTACATATATATTTGCAACCATGTTCTTAATTGAAACGTTTTTAAAAATCGCTATTTTTCCACGCTAACGGTACATTGCTGATTTGCACAACAGTCCCGCATTTCTCTGACTAGAGAAAAACATCACTAAGACCCACACAATCGACACACACTTGCAGACGGCAAATTTGTGATCAACACTTGTCGCCTCTGGTGACGTAGCAGCCGGCTAGCGACGATGTATGATGACGTAACAGTAACCAAGTGGCGTCTCATTTCATAGGGGTATGTTTTCACCCCTAGCGCTTACCACTCGGTTTCGAGGGACAAGGGCTAGGGGTAAGACGAAGGGGAATTACCCCTAGGGTAATTACCCCTAGGAACAGAGAAATGGGATTCACCCTTAAGATGTAACACAGCTACTTATACCTTGTCGCCAGTCAATTGCATTGTATGAAATGAGCAACCTGAACATTCTGCTGTAATCGGTTTGCTTTCCATCGAAGTAAGAAAGTTTAGATAAAACATGAGTAAATTATAAAATTGTAATTTATGAGTGAACTATCACCTTCAAAAACTATGTTTTTCTGTTTAAATCTTGTCTCTTTCTACAGTCAGTCCTTTGTTTTTCACCAGTATCAGAATTGATTATGGAGCTGATTTATACTTCAGCTGAAAGCAGCTGCCTTTTATGTCAGAGCCTTTCAAAGTCACAGAAAAGAAAAGGACCCCTGTTATGACGTCAACACTAAAATAAAAGCCATATATATCTGTCACTCTCTATGTCGGTTTTAGTGATCATTCATTTATTAAATTAATTTCAAAAAAAGTTAACAAATATAACAAACTACTCAAGTTTGCTTTTCTTATTTCCGACTTACTCAAGTTTTATTCAAGTAGCACATACATTTATATGCTTTATTTGGGAAATTTTAAATACTTTAAATTATTTTTAGGACCACTTGGTATTTGGAGATACTGTATTACATACACTATATGGAATATATAATTAACATACTAATGTATTTACCAGTGTTGTTATTGTTAACTAAACCCCAAACTATTTAAAAACAATACAGTTTTAAATGAATTGAAATAAGACTCAAATAAACATAAATAAAGATTAAAACAAATTTGCTTGTAGTAGTCACCTATTTTTATTTGTACTTTTTTAAGTTTGTTGAAGTATTAAAATTACTAAAACTGCAATAAAAAATAAATTGAAGCAGAAAATGAATAAATCGAATTACTAAATTACCCAAATTACAAATAAATACTAAAATAGTATATAAATATTAGTAAAATAACTTTGGTTTTTACATACATAATTATGGTGCTTCCGCAAAAAATGAACATTAGTAATGTATGTGAATAAAATACTTTACATTACAATCAGGGTTTAAAATCCCTAGCCATTTTGAAAATTAAATTGTTACCGGCCATTCAAAACTTAAACTAGCCAATACAAAAATATCAGAAATATTCAAAAGATTTGCTCAGATTATTATCTCAGATAGCATATTTATAATTGTATATATAAAAAGATGTATTAATTAATATGATTCTGAACCATTGAATGGATTTCAGTGTTATAACAGTCAATCATTGTTTGCAGATATCATAAATAAATATTTTGTTACATTTCATATTTGTGACATTTCTTTGTTCTAATTTCCAAATATAGCTTACTCCAAAATGTATATATGAATGATAAACACATCTTAGATTTGCAGACAGACTGTCAGTCCATAAAACGATCAGCTGTTTCCTCGCAAAAGTCAGCATCTTGTCTTTTGATCAGCCTCAAAGCAGGTGTGCCTACACTCACAAATAAATATGTGCTCGATCTTTTAAAGACATGGCTCTTCTCCTCCAGGCTACCATCCTCTTAACTTTTTATTTTGCTAATGTTGGAGGCTCTTTTTGAGGGACAGGCTCTGATGTGACTGCATGTGAAGTGATGGGACATAATTCATGATTCATAAACCGCTAAATTGCCTAGTGAGTTTATATGTGCTACCCACCACAATTAATTATCGCAAACATTTGGTGGGGTGGCACGTGTTAATTTCAAATTCTGATTACAATTTACTTTAATATATAATAATTTAGTATGAGATGTACAGTGAAATATTTATCTGAGCATTAGCGTCTTTATGTTTGGTTCAAGTTCAGTTCATATGTTATTGTTTAACACAAGTTTTTCATAAAACTGTTTGAGATCAAACTATAATTGGCAGACCCCCCTGCAATAATACATTGCACCACCTGTTGAAGACCCATGTTTTAGGAAAATATATCAAAAAAGCAGATAGAATGAAAACTGGCATCAGGTGTTCTAAACTCTTTGAAAGGGCACAATGGGTGCAGATAATGTGCTTTGTACTGCAGATTTTCCACTCATACTGTCATTGCACAGCCATTATTCTCGTTCATGCCTGGCCATTTCACATTTAGTGGCATGTGATGCTCGATCTTGTAAAACCATCATTTAAATCCGAAAATCTAGTGGGAACAGATGTGCGCCGAACCTCAACAAATCTCCCAAAGTGCTTAGCGCTAGATCTGAAAATCTTTATCTACAGCTTAGACAGCAAAGACGGTAATATCATTACATATTCACATCCTGGCTGATGGACCATAATTACATATGCGCACAATAATCCTGTTTCTCATCATCCTAAGAATATTCATTCTCCTTAATACACTGGATTACATGCAAAGGATGCACACCCTATTCAACATGATGAATAAAAAAAGGTAATCAGCTCCCTAAAGTGTAGTCTGTTGTTTGTATGCAGTCGTAAATGTGTGTAGCTGCAAACTGAAAATGACATAAAGGAAAACCTTGGAAAGACTTTTGAGAATAAACGTCCCAGGCTACGTATGTAACCGTGGTTCCCAGAGGGAACGAGACGCTGCATCAGAAAATACTTGGGGAACGCTTTCAGCGATACCATGCTCTGAATCATATGTGTAATCAGTCCAAATGATGAGCAAGACATCATGGGCAAGTGACGTAATGACCAGGAGGCTTAAAAGCACGTGAGGTGCAACCAGCGTCAGCTTCTAGGAATGAAGCATAGCTCTAGTAGGGATGCTGGAAGTATGGCCCTGCGACGCAGTGTCGCGTTACCTCGTGGAAACTATGGTTACATACGTAACCTGGGACGTTCCCCTCCGGAAACTCGAGCTGCGTCAGAAAACGCTAGGGGAGATATCCATGCCGCCAGACTTGCAAATCCCTGCCTTGTGTGGAAGAGAGTGGCCAGGAGTGGCTTGCAAATCTTTGTCAAGAACCTGACGAATGTGAGGAGCGTTGCCCACCCTGCAGCATTGCAGTACCAGAAAGGCCTTGGAGGCCGCCATACCTTGCAAAGTGGGTATGAACCCCATGGTCTTGAGCCACCACTGTAGGGGTCTCACACACAGCAGGCCAAAATGCATCACGTTGGACGCAGCTGACATCAGACCCAGCAGTTTTTGAAACTGCTTGACAGTGAGTGACCGGCCTTCTCTTACTCTCTTGACTGAAGTGAGGATTGACTCGATCCGAGCAGGGGACATATGTGCCTGCATCTTGGTCGGATCCCACACCACGCCCAGATAAGTGGTTCTCTGTACTGGAGAAACACACTTTTCTGGTGTTAAGTCTTAACCCCAACTCTTTCATGTGAGCGAGAACGACATCTCAATGACGAACCGCCATCCCCTCTGAGGAGCGAGAGTGCAAGGCCGAAGGGAAGAACCTGATATTGATACGCTTTGCCCGCAAAGCACACCTCAGGAACTTCCTGTGATGGGGAACGATGGAGATGGGAAGTATAGGTCTTCTAGATCACTCGTGACCACCAGTCATCGGATCTGGTCTGAGACACGACTTGCTCGAAGAGAGCATCCTAAACTTCAGTTGTATGACTGAGCGGTTCAGTTAACTTAGATCTAAAATAGGGCGCAACCCCCCATCCTTCCCAGGAAAAATGAAGTACAACTGTAGAACCCAGACTCTTTGTCTAGAGGAGGGACCACCTCGATGGCCTCCTTCCTCAGGAGAGTGCTCACTTCTTGTTCCATTACCAGAGCCTGATCGGGACCCACCAGCATGGGAGTGACCCCATTGAAAGGCGGCGGCAGAGTGCCGAAATAGCCTTGTTCTACAGTGTGCCCATCGAGACATATTTGGCAGTAGTTTCACACTACCAAATAGTCTACTAAGGGAACCAGTCTCTCAAGACTGGCCTCTGATGTACTTAGAATGGCTAGCTCAGAGCCCTGAAGTGGGGGACCGGCAGAAGACGGACAATCTAACTGCTCTAGAGACCCCCGAAGTGGTGGCGAGCCTCCCAGCTCCGCTAAATTTCTGGGCGGAATAGACTGAGAGATGAGCTCGCTGGAGACCGCTGCGCCCTGGAACACTGGCAGGGTTAGCAGACCGATCTCATGAGGGCACTGAGGAGAGACGGGCACCGTGTGATGGGGTGTACACCGCTCTTCTCCAAAGTGGCCGGCCCTCAAAAGTCCTGGGCCATTGGCATCAGGACGTTCTAGCCGAAGACTATCCAGTGAAAATGACGGTCCATCTTCGGCCCGGGAGCACCACTCTGACTCTGAAATTCTGGGGAGTATGAGGAGTGACGTTCCTTAAATGAGGAGCTGGAACACGTTTGGGGCTGCTCCACCCAGCAGCCCCTGCTGACCACCTCAACCTCCTCGGAGGAAGAGAGGTAAACATTTTGCTCTCATTCAAGAAAATATCCCAAGAGGCTCCTGTATACCATATATAATATATAATTGTATATCTCTCTTTCTCTATATGATATATATATATATATATATATATAACTTTTCATAGTCAGATGAAATGCATAATTAATTCTTCAAAATTAAATGCAGTCAAACACCCAGACAAGTAAACACGGTCTGATGTGAAGATTCATATAATGAACCGAGTAATGCACGCGTTGCCTCGGCTATAAAAACAATATAAATCTCCTTGGAGAGAAATTGCTGCAGATTAGCGCGCTCTCACTCAAGGGGGAAGAACTGCAGCGCAGGCTTCCGCCCTGAGAGAGCACTAGATCTGGGGAATGCAGGTGGAGATAGGGCGAGCCCGTCACCAACCCGTCCGCCAGATCCAAGTGCGATCCCTGTGATCTCAATCGCCGCAGTGCCTCAGCAGTAGCGGGGCCGGACCGCAAGATCACAGGAACGGACACACTCCTCGGAGCGTGCCCGGCGGGAGCAGAAAACATTGCAGCGGGGAAAAACACGATCAGCCCCTCCTTTTTTTCTCGAGAGAGCTGAGTATGCTAGATCTGCTCCCCAAACATGTTTTTTCTTTTTTTTTTTCTTTTTTTTTTTCAAAATAGCTTTTGCAAACATTAAAGGGGCCATATAATGCATTGATACAGTATTTTAAATTGTTCTCTGATATCTACATAGAAGGTATGTGGCTTAGGTAAGGGCAAAAAATCTCCAGAATAGATTTTACATGTCCATTTACAACCCCTATGATTTCTCCCTAGAATGAAACGGTCTGTTATTGGCTTATTTGGCAGGGTCATGAATAATAATGAGCTCTGCTCTGATTGGCTGTTTCACAGTGCTGCTTAATGTTGAGCTCTGCTCTGATTGGCTGTTTCACAGTGTCACTCATCAGCAAGAAGGTAACACAGGGAGGAAAAAATATATTTAAATACTTTCTCTCGCAGTTATATTTTTTGATTAACACTGCTTTTGAACGATCAGTGGATCGCGTTATAGTTTCACTTTCAAGAGACGCGATGCACAAACTCTGTCTATATTATGGAGCAACAGTACTTACCACACATTTCACAAGATCAGACGCTTGTCAGTGGTTATCAGGATCTGTAAATCATTCGCCATCATTCAATTATTTGCTTTCCGTGCTTTTCTGAATAAGGACACCAACCCATCCCTGCACTTCACATCCCCTGCACAGCCTGGAACATTACATTTATTTCCATGATCTGCCATTTTCGCTGTTGTCCGCGCTTGTTTATTTACAACACCTGCAGAATTCCTGATGGTTTAGCTGGCGCTTGCCTAGAACAAGGGCGGGTTTATGGAATGATGGGGCATAGTGATCCCGACTGTTCCGTCACAGTCTGTGTTATGTTCTGATTCGCCTGATTTTCAGTGGTCTTTTTTACTCATGAGATTTACATAGAAGGAAAACTATGGTGTCTGAGGCTCACTGTATGTCATTTCCATGTACATAATTGTTATTATTTAACTATGCCAAGGTAAAGACAGTTTTTCATTCTATGGCACCTTTAAGCTTTGCGAAAGCTCATCAACGTCCTCCCTGTCCCCCTCCTCGGAAGACAGGCGGAGTGTTGATCCCTTTCTCCGGTGGGGAAGAGCAGCGGGACGGGCTTACGATTCCAGAGAGCGGGCGCTGGATCTAATGGGAAAGGAAGAAGATAGGGGCTCGCCCGTCTTCATTCCCTCCATCTGATCCATCTGCGATTCCCACAAACACAGCCACCGCTCTGCTTCAGCGGAAGCGGGGCCGGCAATGCGAGGAATGCTGGTGAAAACTCCCTCCTCAAAGAGAGTTTTACGGAAGCGAAGCATACGCAGTGGAAGCCCTCACAATGCGGGCAGTCAGCCCCCTTGAGAGCAGACTCTGCATGCTTCACTCCCAATCAGACCACGCACAAACTGTGTGTATCCCCGCTCGTTTGATGTAGTGTGGACAGGGAGGAACACACAATCTGTAACGTGATCTGCTTTCGCCCTCATTCTCCTTTGTCTTTGCCTCGGCTTAGACATACGGGAGCTTTCTATGTTGCTGGACTTGTAACATGACAAACAACAGTAAATAAGACTCACAGAACATAGATTGTGACTGACACACACACAGAGCTTTGCTGAATGACAAAAAGCTAACACCGGTTGCACCTCACGTGTTTTTAAGCCTTCTGGTCATTACGTCACCTTCCCATGATGTATTGCCCATCGTTTGGACTGATTACACATATGATTCAGAGCATGGTATCGCTGAAAGCGTTCCCCTAGCGTTTTCTGACGCAGCCCGAGTTCCCAGAGGGGAACTAGCTACTCTAATCTATTTCTCAAAAATAAAAAATACAGCAATTTCAAGGGTAATCGCATTAGTTTTGCCTGGTTGTTTTGTTTCATTAGACACACACAGTCTTTTTCCTTTATTGAAATGTTATAAAATTCTCAACCATTTTAAATAAGTAATTTAATGTCATACTCGTGTCTCCTAAGCGACAATTTTGAAATTTAGCAGGGTTTCTGTTCCACGTGTTGAAAGCAATTGCAGCCGGTGCTCAGGCCTGGAAAGTGTGGCATCATCTCTGGTTTTTATATAAAATAATGAGCTCTGTGCTCGCGGTTATACAAGCACCGCTGTGCTGCAGAAATTCCCCATGAGAAGTTTTGCATTAGCGGTTTGTGCATGGTAATCATTAGGAAGATTTGTAGGCTGCCGAGTTACTCTCCACACATATGCAATCTTATGGCACACTAAACACATACAAACCGCTTAACCCACATGTGTGAACCGAAGGAATACATTACGCACTTTTCATGAATTTAATATTTATAATGAAATTATAATCTCACTCCCTCAAATTTTCCAGAGTGGGAAGAATTTAAAATGAAATGATAAGAAGAGAATAGGTTTCCATTATGGTCAAATGGGAATGTTCATGTTATTTCGAACCTAAAATTCCCTGTCAAACCAAATAAAGATTATTTTTATTGAGGTTGACTGACAAAATCACTTTTTTTCTGTTGATTTTGAACATGTCTAGCAGATTTGTGTGCATTAATGTGTGTAAAAAACACAGGAATAGTTCACCCAAAAATTTACATTTGCTTACATTGTATTCACCCTCAGACCGTCCAAGATGTAGATGAGTTTGTTTCTTCATCAGAACGGATTTGAAGAAATTTAGCATTACATAACTTGCTTACCAGTAGATCATATGCAGTCAATGGGTGCCGTCAGAATGACAGTCCAAACAGATGATAAAAACATAACACTAACCCACAAGAAATCACCACTCCAGTCCATCAATTAAAGTCTTGTGAAGTAAAAAGCTGCATGTTAGTTCAAATCAAATCCATCATTAAGATATTTTAACTATACTGTAAATCATCGCATCTGGCCAAAATACAAGTCCATAATCTATAATAATGTTTCCTCCTGTGAAACTGTCTTCTAACATTAAAATGCCCCAACATAACTGTATAGAACTGCTTTCACATGTAAATGGTGCTTTAGCTGTGCATATTTCTCTCCTGATTCAGACAAGACTTTTCTCTGGAGAAAACAATATTATGGATAGATAGCAGACTTGTATTTTAGTTTAGAAGTTAAAAATGTCTTAGGATGTTTTCACACTTGATTCTTTTCAGGGGTATGTGCGTGGTTCGTGTGATTTTTGGCACATTTGTGAACACTCCAAACAATCTCGGACACCTCAGAAGTGAATCGAACCGAGACCATCTTGGGAGGTGGTCTGAGTAGGGTTCGCTTTCGGCTAAAGGTACGGTTCGCTAAAAATGTGCAATTTGAACACAAATCGGCCCGGGCTCATGTGATTTTTCCATTTGCGAATTCCAATATAGTTTGGTCATCAGATTTCTCAGTACAAATCAGTTGTTCATAATGACTGCTTCTTCTGGTAGATCTCTACAAATGATCCCCTCACAACGTACATTCGTTTGTTTTCATTTCAACAGCATCCAAAATGCATAAGAGAGACTCGGCTGTGCACCTGGCCAGTTTTTGATATACGAGCGCACACATCCCAGCTGGGTTAAACTAAGTTCTCTTTATATTGTGTTTAAACTTTAAAAAATACCCATGGTTCACAACATAGTTGTTTTTTTTCTCAATCAAATGTAAACATTTGGGAAAGAAATCGCATGTGTATCAATATACTGATCTATGCATCAGAGTATAGTTCTAGTCCAGCAGCCTAATATGAGAATCAATAGAATCTATATTATTCATATGACAATATGCTGTTTTATTTTTTACATTTGATTATTCCACATCTTACTTGAATGCTACTTTTAAGGATACCTACTGTATGCCTGGAAAATTTAAAGCCGTTTATTATATTTTCTTTTATTTACTTTATTTGAACTATCTTAATGTCATCAATGCCTTGTGCTATAAAATGAATTAGGAAACAAGGAAATCAATTCAAAATAAACATTATTTACAAAGGTGTACAAAACTATTTTTGTATTTTTGTGCAAAAGATAAACTTAGAGGAATTTTCTAAAGGTAAGCTCATTCAACAGTATTTGTATGGCCATGGAGTCAGCCATCAAACACTGAACTGGACTAGATCTAAAAAAGCAACAGTCTGAACACAAAGAGGTCTGAGACACCATTACTGCTTAAGTGGACCACAAAAGGATCTGAGTCCTCTTTCAGGAACAGTGAAATGTAAAGAAAACTGGGTCCTTTTTCACTTGGTCCATCTCTTGGTCCACTTAAATGGGTCTGGGTGAAAACACCCTTAATTGTGGATTTACAAACATGGATCTTACTTATTACTTGTGGATTAATCTGAAGGCACCCATTCACTAAAGAGGATCCATTGGTGGGCAAGTGATGTAATGCTAAATTTCTGCTGAATAAACAAACTCATCTACATGATATTGGATGGCCTGAGGGTAAGTATAATTTTAGTAAGTATACATTTCTGAAATATTTTGTCTGACATTGCAGTGACAGCAACAGAATGCAACTTCTTCATAAAGTAAAATTGTGATCCACGAAAAAGCTGCAACAGATCTCGACAACAAAACATGTGGTCCAAAAGTGTTCATGAAAAGCTGTAATTCTTAATATATTTATTGGTATTATAACAGTCCCTATATGAAAATAACACAGTGATATGACTTCACAAATGTCTGCAAAAACCGTGTTCTAGGTTTATGTATGTTTTCATAAGGGGTCTTCCTGTGCTGAAAGCTCTGTAATGTTTTCCCAACCAATCCAAGTATCAATAAAAGGGATTTTTTTATATTTCCCTGACAATAATATCAGGATATATGTATTGCAATTCTGATAATGTCTGCTTGTGTGACACATTTTGTTTCAAAACCAACTGAATTCAGTTTCCTGCTTTCAAAATTGCAGTCATTGGTGTTGTTTGTATTCAGCTTCAGAGTAATTTTGGTTATACATATGTCAAATATGTGAGCCAAATGAAAGGCAGAATGTCTGATATCTAGCCTTTTGAACTCAGTTTGATGATAGAAGTTTGTTGACATCAGTGGTCTGGCTCATGCAGCATTTACTCATGCGTACTAATAAATATGCATCTCGCATGCGGTTAAGCTCATTTCCAGAGGCTGATTTTGAAATGTCCTTACTTCCTATTTAGAAATGTCAGGGCTTTAAACTATTTCCATTTGAATTTTTGCTGATCTTAAGATACTCGAGTAAGAAGCATATGAATCAGCAGAACATCTGAAGATAGACAAACACTCATTAAATCATAAATAATCATGTTTAGCTATGATCTCATTACAACTACAAAATAAAAAAACATCACAATTCAGAAAGTACCATCATTTTACACTGATTAATTCAAAGTGTACTCAAGAATTTATGCTGAATTATAGGAAATACACAGTCTGCCTTGCCTTAGGAGAAACTCTTTTCCTGCTACTTCAATAATCTGTTAAGACAGCTGTGAAATAGCACTACAAAATTATGCATCACTTATGCAAATAGAATGCATATGCAAATGGCCTCACTGATTGGAGGGTGCCAATGAACAATAATCTCACGCTATTTCACCCAAACCACCTGCAAACGCTCAAACAAACAACAATGACTGTGTCTGACATTCACAAGGGTCTCTGTCCGTCCCAATATTCAAAGAGTTTTGGAGGCAGTTTATTACTTAAGACAACATCACAAAGTTAAATGTTAAAGGAATACACCAGGTTCAACACGTAAGATTAATAAACCACACTTCTTGGTAAAATATTGAAATTTACTGAATTTTTTTACTTAGAAAATGTTCAGATATCTATGTTACATTGATGCAATTACAACTGAAGAAGAGAGGGCCAATTCGTAAATGTTTAAATACCCACCGTTTCAAAAGTAGAGCCACACAATGTAAACAATGTGTGTTAACATGATTTCAATATGGATAAAATAGCAACATTAGTAACATGTTCTGCGTAAATTATTAAAATATACAATTTTATAATATAATATAAAACAAACCCAATGACCAAATGACAAGGACAACTTTACAGTGTCTTGTAATATTTGATAATTCATAGAATATTTAATTATTTTATATTATGTTATTATTTTCAATTAACATATTAGCCTTAGTAACAATAAAAAGACTGGTTTTAATAGATGAAAAAAATAATGAAAGTGTATTTAATAATACATTTACAAATTTTACTGTACATTTCTCCATTTTTTACACAAAAATCCTGGGTTGAATACAATCCAGTTCTGGGTAAAAATTGGACAGAACACATGCTGGGTTGTTTTCAACCAAGAGTTCGGTTAAATGTTTAACCCAACCTTCTGGGCAGTAACCCAACCACTGGGTCTAAACAACCCAGTTAACAACCCATATGGTATCCATATTTTACCCAGCAGTTTTTAGTGTACTTTCCAAAAATTGGACTCATGATAGGGTGACAATACATCTTAGTTTTCCTGGACATGTCCTGGCCAGAAATTCTAATTTGCCTAAAATGTCCAGGTTTGGATTTGTTTTCCTATTGTTTTCACACTTGCTGAACGTAATGACTGAAAAGTGGTTTGACCAATAGCGTGCAGCCATTATAAATAACTGGCCAATCATGGCCCGTGAGAAGGCGGGATCTACAGAGAACGGTCAAAGCAATGAAAATACACTTACATATAATGTAGGAGGACAGTAGAGAGCAAGCCAATAGAAAAACAATTCCAAACCTGGACATTTTAGGCAATTTAGAAATCCCAGCCAGGACATGTATGAATATGGTCAGCCTAATTTATATCCATTATAAGTACCTCACCGTATAACCTTGATTTATGTTTTTATTATTTTGTGGATGGATGGGTCAAAATATTTTTTTGTGGTTATCAACATTATGCCTGCATTGCTGCTGAGTTTAACTGGTACTGAACTCAGGATATCCCATTAATAATCGTCAATACAGATGGATTTGTTAGATACGTGGTCACAAAAAATGCACCAGCTGCAGCTCTTTTGA
>JAPDDN010000265.1:0-30943 GCA_027422405.1 Ptychobarbus kaznakovi
GGTCTTGCTTTCCCAGCACAGCGCACACACCCCTCTCTCTCCAGTCTGTGCTATTCAGCACGTGCATACACACACACATCTCTCTCTCTCTCCGTGTCTGCTCAGTTTCTGTTCAGCGCCCGCCACACACACACACATCTCTCTTCTCTCCGCATCTGCTCAGTTTCTATTCAGCAAGCGCACACACATCTCTCTCTCTCTCCAGGTCTGCTCCGTTCTGTTCAGTGCGCGGACACACACACACATCTCTCTCTCTCCTCTCTCTCTCCCCCGCGTCTGCTCCGTTTCTATTAAGCACGCGCACACACATCTCTCTCTCTCTCCGCTCTGCTCCGTTTCTGTTCGCGCACTCCCACACATCTCGCTCTCTCTCTCTTTTCTCTCTCTCTGCATCTGAACAGTTTTCTGTTCAGCGCGCGCACACGACATCTCCTCTCCTCTCTCTTTTTCTGTTCAGCATTGCGGCGTGAACATGACCACATCTCTCGCTCTCTCTCTCTCTCCTCTCTCAACCTCTCTCTATCTGCATCGGCTCAGTTTCTGTTCCAAGCGCGCGGCAGAAAGAGCTGTATTCTTTAAACACCGAGATGTTGCTTGCTTCTCTAATTGTACATGCAAAGTATAGCCAAAATCACAGCACAGCTATTGTCATTATCTATGTATTGTATTTAATATGTTTAGTTGCATTTTATCAATTCACTCGCTATTGCCAGATGTTGCACAATTTTTTGATTCCTCATACGTCATCTCTCACATGTCTTCTGATGCTTTCCCCAGCCCTCCTCTATTCAAAAGTAAAAATATACCTTTACTTGCTTAATTCCAAATCATCTTCACAAAACAAGAAGCAAATCAGCTTTCAAAGCTGTGCAGTTAGTCTTAAGTCATTCCATGACCATTTAGTGACCCCAATCATTAAGTAGCACATTATTTCTCTTCACTCTGACAGCTCAAAGGATCTGGTGGGTAGATGATGACGTTACGAGCGAGCCAAGCTTTAGCATGTAGGGAGACCAAATCAATGGGAAGCTGTCACTCACATCTCTGTCAGCACATGGACTTGCCATAACCGGACCCCACACGGTCACAGCCCATGACTCAAGCCATTCTCACTGACCAACCGCAGAAAATCTCTTGCACCTCAACTTCAGCTCAACCCTCTTTTCCTGAAAACAGCGTTTCATTTATGACTGCCTCCAAGCCTTGCGATGTCAAGATAATGTTAGAGCCAAGCAAGTCGTTTTTAGGAAGGATGTCGTGTTGTATTGGCTCAGAGGGGGGTTGTGTTTTTAAAAGCGGGCATTCGCCACCGTGACCCATTTCGAAACGATGCCAAGCCGATCAGAAAGAAGAGCGAGAATTACTGAGAGGTCTTCGTGAATACGCCTCCCTGTGTGGGGAAACCCAGGCAAACAGCTGTTGTTATGATTCAGCGGCTTGTACGCGTACGTGCGAACGTTTCCTTAGAACCCTAGAGCAGTGCTTCCCAAACCTGTCCTGAAGGACCCCCTGGCCTGCACATTTTGTATGTCTCCCTAATCAGACACACCCAATTTAGTTCTTGCAGTCTTCACTAACAAATTGATGAGTGGAATCAGGTGTGTTAGATAAGGGAGTCATGTAAAAGATGCAGGGCAGGGGGCCTCAAGGACAGGTTTGGGAAGCACTGCCCTAGAGAAAAGCGAGCGCTCTTTAGACCCCAATGGCAGAGCTGAATGTTTAATGAGGTCATAAAGGTCTGTGTGGGGCTTCAACTTAATGTGATTTGCCGTTCGGTTGGCTTTAATGGCCACTAGCGCACACATGCACATAGAGATTGCATTTAAGTTTGTGTGTGTGTGCTTATTAGAGGGATAATGTTTAGCCGATGAGTGTCCCACAGGTCTCTGTACTCTGATTGGGTGCATTCTGAGCCTGCGTGTGCTTTATGTATATACGCAGATAAGCTGCATGGAAGCGAGTTTAACAACATGTGGTTAATCCCCTCTATTGGATTTTATGGTTCTCATATTATAATTATTTTACTGGGATTTACATAAGTGTGTTGGGTTTGACAGGGAGATTAGTGCTCTTGTGACATAAGCATATCCTTCAGTCAGTCCTCTTTCTGACGTTTTCTTTGTTTGTGACCCCTCTTTAGAGGTTAATTTGGCTTTTTGGGGATGAGGGAATAATTCTGCTCCCAGGTTCTGCTAATGTCTAGAGGGAAGAATAGTGCTTAATGTAATGAAGGTTATTTGGGTGAGTACATTAGCTAAATAGAGACAGAATGTGTGTATTTTTGGAATCAAAAGCCCCGGAATGACGTTCTGGATCATTTCGGCTTGATGTAATGGAATAGTTAAAATTAAAACTTTGTCATTTATTCACCTTCATGTCATTCCAAATCTGTTTGAGGGACTTTCTTCTGTAGAACATACAATGAAACGTTTAGCAGAATGTCCTAGCTGCTCTTTTTTTTGTATAGTGAGTTGGGGACTATGACTGTCAAAAAGGATTTCTAGTGAACAATGACTTAAAAAAAACAAATCTATTGCATCTTTTCAAATTATATGGAATATAGAGCTTGAGTTTTATGAGCTATTTTATGACACTTTTATGCTGCGTTTGTGTTTTTTGGATGCTTGAAAGCTCCATTAATTGCATGGAAGAGAGTGACTTTAAAGCTGTGATGATCTTCCATATTGTGATATACATCAGATTGAAACAGATTAATGAAATGGAAAAATATTTAGAATGGAGACTTGGATCCGTCGGTTGGATGTGAATGTGAATGAGATGTGAATTTGAGCTAGGGATGTGCAATTAATCGCATGCGATTATCATGCGCATCTCATCAGTAAAGCCGGTTCGGTGATTGGCACTAAATCACCATCACAGAGCCCTAGTTAACTGGCAAGCTAGGCAATTTCACATTCATAATCGAATATGATTAATCTGCGATAATGAAGGCGATATTGCGTAGCTTGTCAGTGAACTACGGCTCTGTGTATTAACTGCTGCTCCATCTGAAAGCAGGTGATGGCGATTTAGTGCCAATCACGGAACCGGCTTTACTGACGAGATGCGCGTGATAATCGCATGCGATTAATTGCACAGCCCTAATTTGAGCTCAAGTGTAATAAAAGGGCAGCATACAAAATTATTAGAGAAAACTGGCATACATCAAAATCTTCACCGGAAGATCGAGTTGTGACATTTTGATTAAAAAATGTACTAGCTCTCTTTAAAAAAAGAATAATAATAATTAGAACATATGCATGGATAAATCGTTCACAAAAAGATCAATCACTTGCATTTAGAAAACAGACTTTATTAAAGAGCACATTTTTAAATATATACATTTGTGTTCCACAAAAGAAAGACTAATGTGTTTGGAATGACATGAGGCAAGTACATTTATTTTTCATTTGTGGGTGAACAATTCCTTCTACTTCTTGTTTTCATATTTTTTGCTATTTTTCTGTCTCTTAGTCTGACCTAGTCACTGTCTCTCTGACTGCATTGTGTAGTATAACTTAGTCTGGCACAGTGTCTCTTTCTACTTTTCTGTGTGACTCTTGAAGGTTAGATCAGTAGGGGGCCCGTGTAAGCAGAAATCAAATGGCATCTTGTCCCCTAAAAGAAGAGAGACCAAGCAACAGCTGTTCTGAGGGCAAAAAAACTCCACTCAAACCAACTGAAGCAAAGTCAGAACACTGTGAAATGTATGTCTGTGTTTTCTGCAGAAAGCCTTGGGAACGTAAAATACTCGCCCCTCAGTACATTTTCAGCCCCCCCCCCCCCCCCATCATAATACTTGGCAGTAACCACAAATCTACAAGGCAAAAAAATGCTCTAAGTCATGCTGTAAGATACAAGTGCTCTCGTGGCAGAAGTGTACAGCTCCTCTGAAGGAGTCTTCTGCAGCTCATCTGGCTTTTTGTGAAAGGGCAGTCAGACTAGAGTTGTGATGTCAGAGACGTGTGCATGTGTGAGTACAGAGTCTTCTTCAGCGGCGTACAGTGGTGGCATTTTGCTGCTCTCACGTGACTTTGTGTTTGACAACAGAGAGCTGAGAAAAGAGAAACAAACATTTTGGTAGCAATAAATAATGAATAATTCAGCTTCTGTTAACCCACCATGTTCAGCAAAATGAAGGCAGGTATGTGGCAGAATGTGGGCCCTTTAAAACACTAACTAGGCAAACATATACTTCCATTCAAAAGTTTGTAGTCAAACTTATATTCTGTATAATATACTATATAATATATAAATATATGTTTGATTAGTTAATGCAACCACATTAATAATTTCATTTCAATAACTACATTTCATAATTTTGCAGATCAATATTACAGTATTAATGTTTTTCAATAATTTTTATATTTAATATGAATAATTATTAGAAGATTTTTTTATTCGTCTCACACACAATTATACAGAATATAACGGCAGTGAAATTTGTGCTCTGCATTTAACCCATCCAAGTGCCCACACACGGAGCAGTGGGCAGCCAATGCTGCGGCGCCAGGGAGCAATTGGGGTTTCGGTGCCTTGCTCAAGGATCTCACCTCAGTCGTGGTATTGAAGGAGGAGAGAACGCTGGTTATTCACTCCCCCCACGTACAATACCTGCTGGACATGAGATTCAAACCCACAACCTCGGGTTACAAGTCCGACGCTCTATCCATTAGGCCACGAATGCCCCACTATTATTACATTTATGTAATATCTAATATATGAAAGAATGATATACATTGTAAAATCTATTAGAATAGAAAACTAATTTTTACATTTGGAAAAATATTTCACTATTTTACTGTATTTTTTGATCAAGTAAATGCAGCATTGGTGAGAATTCTTCTTGAAAGAAACTTCTTTCAAAAATGTAGACAAAATGTCAGACCCCAAACTTTTGAATGGTGTGTAGTTCACTTGAATTGTTCACAAAATATTGTATATTCATGGTTGAAACTATAGAGAACGTGTGCAACTTCTGCAGTGCACCTCTGCTCCTCCATAATTGCAAAAAATAATGACTATTTATAAATGCAAATAGTGGACAAATAGTCCCGCCCCAGACACACATCATTGATGAGCTATAAGTTGACATGTTGGACACTTTCTCCGCCGGCTGAAAAGAGCATGTCTCCCTCCACCCATCCTCACCACTTTCTACAGGGGAACCATTGAGAGCGTGCTGACCAGGTGCATCACTGTCTGATACGGGAACTGTAGTGCAGCAGACCGCAAGACCCTCCAGCGGACAGTGAACACAGCTGCAAAAATCATCAGTGCCCCTCTCCCCTCCATCCTGGATATTTTCCTTACACAATGCTCCAGCAAAGCAAATAGTATCGTGAAGGACCCCACCCATCCCTCCCACAGTCTCTTCCAGCTCCTACCATCAGGAGAACGGTACCGGGAGCATCAGAGCCCGCTCTGCCAGACTGCTCATCAGCTTTTCCCCCCAGGCGTGAGAGCCCTGACCTCAACTCACCCCACCCCTCTGAAACCCCAAACAAACCCCTACCTCCTGAAACATGGTTCACCCCCCCCCCCCAAACTTACCACATCACAGGAAAAATACTGTCAAACGTTTTGTGCAATTTTGTACCAAATGTAGAAAAACACTCTCCTCTATTCGCACTTGACACTTTTCACACACTACTGTGTGTACATAATCCCACAAAAGACTCAAGTATGTTTAAATGCTCACGCACTAAAAACGATCTTACGCCCTTCCCCAGCCAGCTGCTTGACTCACTGTTTCTCTTTGCACATGTATTTGCAAAGCATTTGTACAGTTTGTATTTTTTTAGTTTATGTATAGGTAATCATTTAGTATATTTATAGTCAAAATCTGTCAGTAGGTTAGTTGTGTATAGGTTTATACTGTTTTACTTCATTGTTGTATGTCTGTATTCATGTAGCACCGTGGTCCTGTGAGGCACAACATTTCATTCCACTGTATGGCCGATCCCGCACTAGCCGACTGAGGACAGCTTTTTTTCCCTCAGGCTATCAGGCTAATGAACAGTCAGAAATGTCCCACCCTACAACACACTCCCACTCACACAACATGCCATGCACGGCACTTTAACACAGTTCTACCGGACTACACGCACACACTGCACTGGACACCATAACAAAGCACACCCACGACATTGCCTATGCATAATATGTTGCACCTTGCACATCTACTGTTGCACAACCAATCTGCTGTAAATTTATAATCTGTTGCACCTTCACATTATTACTATGTATAGATTTACAAATGTATAGATTGTGTACATACGGTGTATAATGTGTAGCTGATAACAAGTATGTCATATAGTACACTATGTGTACTGAGTATATGTATTGTATTTTGCACACTGTCCTCTGTACAAGTCTGTAAATATTACTGTCCATATGTAAATTGTTGTTTTTTTGTTTTGTTTTTGCACTGTCTGGAGCACGCTCGGAAGAATTTCACTCACCAAGGCACTGTTGCTGGGTGATGTGACAATAAAGTGATTTGATTTGATTTGATTTGATTTTTGCCACACATGTAGCTGAATGACAATAAAGCTCAACTTGACTTGCTTAAAACCAGGGGTAGGCAACGTCGGTCACTGGTGGGCCGCTGTCCTGTAGAGTTTAACTCCAACCCTAATCAAACACACCTGATCAAGCTAATCAAGGCCTTCAAGATTACCAAGGCTACAGGCAGGTGAGTTTTTTTTTTCCAGGGTTGGAGCTAAACTCTGCAGGACATCATCACGCCAGTACCGGTTTTGCCTACCCCTGGCTTAAACAAACCACGGCATCACAGGGCCATAGCGTTTATACTAGGGATGTGCAACAGCAATGATCGATCTTGAAAACCATGATCGTGGGGAAAAAAACTCTGATTGGTTGTAGCAGCACTTTGGGCGGCACCCTGAGCTCTGATTATTTTGCATGCAAGCGTTCAAAATATAGACGTGAGAAGAGAGAGAAGCTTGGCTTTGAAGTCACTTAGTGATCTCTGGGTTAGCTACATGCATATCTGATTCGTCTAATATAGAATGCGTTGGGACATTAACATTTATTTACATGCTGAGTGCACTGCATATTACCAGTAGTTTCATGCTCCAAATGCAATGCTCGTTATTGACTGTTATTTGAGACGGTCATATTGCTTTTAGATGTTTCTTTTTCAAAAATCCAAAAATACCTGTTTTCGTCATATTTGTTCAATCGTATGCATACTTCAATTAAAATTATTTTCGTATATCGTATGGCTTCGAAAACACACAGGCGATTTTAGGAATAACTTGATAATGTAGATGAAAATATAGCACAAATCTGCCATAAACATTATTGACATTCACATTATAATGAGAACTTTATAGGATGTGAAATCTATTGTAAATCCTCTCCTTGTCCGTGTCTCATGCGTTGTTGAAAGTGCGTCACGGCGGTAGCTCTCTCTCTCTCTCTCTCTCTCTCTCTCTCTCTAACATGTATGTGTGAAAAAAAAAAAACTGTTTCTGAATGAATTGTGAATAATTGTGTAAATTAAAAGAAAATCGTTATAATAAAGATATATTTAAAATAAATAAAAAAATCTCTCTCTCGCTATAGCGCGTAACTTAAAGTTCACTGGCATATGCATCCTTTTGTGCAGATACAAGTTGTAATGTTACGTCTATGTTATGTATCCAAGTTATCTGTTTATCATAGGAATTGTCATAGAACAGGTTTCAGTTTATTGGCATACAGTCAGCTTCAGATGCTTAGATGCTTCTTTTTTTAACATTGCTGCATCATAATCAAAATCTAACATCTAATCATGTGTTCATGTTTTCATAGACATGTTTTCATGCCATATTTTTATTTTTAACATTCATTTTCATAACAGGCTTCAGATATTTTTATTATCTCCATTATGGCCATGCCCCGCCCCCCGCACACGCCCCACCCCCCCCGAGTACTCGATTACTCGTTTTTGAAACCTATCGATGATCGAAATTGCCAAAAATGCCCATCCCTAGTTTATACTCTTTGCAAATGTATTTGTCTTTGCACATACTTTAGCATAAACAATACATGATTGCCTTCATAAATCTTCTTGTTTTGTACAGATTTAGGCAGAGTATTTTAGGAATGAAAGGTAGTGGTGATGTCCATAGTGCTGAACTGGCCCTACAGTCATTTCGCTATCCAGGGTGCTGCTTATACTGTGTTTCTGAGTACTGGGTGTTGTCTGTGGTTCTGAATTATAGGCTTCATCCCGACGAGCCTTGTCCAAAGTGCTGATTTAGAGCCCAGGCTCTATTTGTTTCAAGGGAATATTTTTTAAGTGTTTCAGCTTGCCTGAGTTAGTTTGCACAGTCTTGTACTTGTCCGAATTGCAGAATAGCAACATTCAAGGGTTCACTGCTCATTTTAATTTAGTTTATGAGCAGAGTTTCACATTAGGGCTTTGTAATTGTAGAAATGCAGTAGAAATGACAAATACCAACATGAATTTGCTTCACAGGCCTCTTGGGCTCTATTGCATCATGGTGGTGTTGTAAAACATGTATTTTCTCTTTAGAAAATGTATGTTTAAATGTTAAACCAGCACATTGTACCATAGACCATATTCTCTGGCTGAAATCAGTCAAGATTCTTGTGCTTTGCAAAGCTGTCAAGCATTGTCAGCTGATGACCGGTACACTTCATTTCACTAAGTGCAGGTCTGTCAGTCCCCATTTGAGCTCTAATGCTCCTCTGATGCAGTCACCCTCCAGATCAACAGCCTGTCCTCTAGGACTGTGTGTTCATTATTATTGAACACTAGTATCAGCTCTGTGTGTTCTGACAGTGAGAAAGAAAATGCATGACATATAGTTGTGATTTAGTGATTCTGATACCTTATCAGTTATTATATTGTTTCTCTCTTGATTTTTTTTTTCCTACAGTTGTCTTGCTGAATTCTAAGGAGTCCCAGGCAGAGCTGGGGTGGACCTCATATCCTTCTAATGGGGTAAGACCTTCATAATTATTCATTAGATCATCGTAGATGTAGACTATATCATTAAAACCATCATATACTTCATTGGGGGGCTGAAACAATAAATTATAAAATTGATAAAAATTGAAAATGAAAATAATTAACAACAAAGCGATTTATGGAAAACATCCACCAGTCATGTCACTTTCAGTAGTGAGTAACACTTTTGAAACTTTCTATGAAAATGCATAGGAAAAGGGGGGGGGCCAATAACCGTCCTGCCCCCTCCCCTCTTTAACCCCACGCAACACTGAACTCTGACACTAACGACCCCCCCCCCAGCTCCCCACCCCCCCCCCCCCCCCCCCCCCCCTCCCTTACAAAACTGTGACCCCACCAATCACTTTGTGCAGCACTGGACTGATCTCTACCTCATCCAGCATTGTCTGAAATATACCTCTTCTGACAGTTCTGATAAAAGACTGTTCTTTCTTTTTTTGTTTTATTTAACTGTTTTGCACTCTATCTGCCACGTGCCTTATGCCACTTATCTATCTCTTTTTTATTTAATGTTTTTTTTATTTTCTACAATGTCCTCATTTGTATATCTGTATAGTTTGTATGTACATATGGTTAAACTGTATTTATCTGTATTTTAATGTCTACTGTCAGTGTTTAATGTTAACTGTATGCACCAAGGGTCTGAGATAACGCAATTTCAATTCTCTGTATGTATGTACTGTACATGTGGAAGAATTGACAATAAAGCAGACTTGACTTGACTTGCCTTGATCTGATACGTAGCAGATGTCACAGTGTAAGCTTCTGCCGGAAGAAAATGCAAAACCAAGCTGAGTGCTTTTATATTAAGACCTTTAAACTAATGAATACACACAACATTTGATGCTGGTCGCTGTTTAATGTGTTATAGACGTGTTTCCTCAGCGCATTCCCCACTTACTTTTTAACATTTTTCTTTATTCTTTATTCTTGTATTCCATTTTGCATAATGCAGAAGAAGTTGAGTGTAATAGTTTTTTAGGATGTGTTTTTTTTATGAGGTTGTATTGTCTAATAGATTTGTATGTTTTAAGCTTGTATTTTATTTCTGAGTATATTTTTGCCTATTGTCTGTGTACTGATGGATTTAATGAGCACCATAAGTCCAAGACAAATTTCCCTGCAGGGACAATAAAGTGTCCTGTATTGAACTGAATTGAACAAACAGATGGAGCGCAATAGAATGAGAGCAAAGTAATAACTTTTTAAAATATAAAATACAAAATAAAATAAAGTAAGATGGGATGTTTTCATCCAATTAAACGAGACAGATTAATCGTTTATCAAAATAATTGTAATTTTTGGCTTTGGTTTAATAAAAAAAAATTATTTGACAAGACGAGACATTGACTAGCTAAAACTAATATCTGATGATAATAATTATATAATAATAATAATTATTAAGCTCAGATGAGCTTTATTTGTCACATACACAATTATACAGAGTATAACCAGCAGTGAAGTGTGTTCTCTGCATTTAACCCATCCAAGTGCACACACACCTAGAGCAGTGGGCAGCCGACACTGCGGCGCCCGGGGAGCAGTTGGGGGTTCGATGCCTTGCTCAAGGGTCTCACCTCAGTCGTGGACAATTCCTGCCGGAGCCGAGATTCGAACCCACAACCTTGGGTTACAAGTCCGACGCTCTGTCCGACGCTCTATCCATTAGAGCCACGACTGCCCCTGATAAAAACTGATGAAATTTGTGCCATGTCTTCGTTTACAAGACGGGACTAAAGTTATTTGAAGACTACCGGACATTCAAAATACATCCTAATGGCTAAGTTAACTGTCTTGTCTTTCAAAATGTGTGTCTCTGGCTGCATCCGGAAACTGAAAAATGCTGCCTTCGGAGGCAGGAAGGCATCATGGGACGTCCGAATCCAAAGTTATCTTCACTTCCTGTCTCATGAGATACCTTCATCTGATCGATTTTTGAAGGCAGCATAGATGTATCCTTCGCTGCCTTTGATATCCCACAATCCTGTGTGTTCCATTCTGTGACGGTTCAGCTAAAAAATAAATATGGCTATTGGTGGTTAGTTTGTAAATGTATATTTCGGATTAACTATTTGCACTTATGTTATTTTTAGCGAGAAATTAGTATTATATTAATTAAATATTTGTTTATTTATCACCAAAACTCGTTCTATTTTGTTGTAGATCATTAAATCATTACACTGCCTCAGAAGCCTGTCCGAAATCAGTTTTGTGAGGCGCCTTCTTTGCAAAAACGCTGCCTGCAAAGTCCTTGCCTCATAAGGCAGCGAGGCAGCAAGTCGGCAGCCTAAGTTTTCGGATGCAGCCTCTGTCATTGGATAAGGGGCGTTTGCATATCTAGTCTCAGTATGGCAGCCGCAGTGGATGGATAGGCTACCAAAACGGGAACTAGCAATCTGAAACAATGGCCTCAGCACTCGAAGGGTTAGAGACTGGGTGACTAGACGTACTGTTTTCCCAGGAGTCACAATTCGTTGTCGATTAACTTAGTTAGTGAAGGCAGGGTAGGTAGAATCGTGCTGATAGAAGTGCTCTCTTTCGCAGTAGCCCCTCACTGCAGAACACAAGATCCAGGGGGCGTGGTTGGATCTGCATCTAGGGGGTGGAAATTGGTAGGTTTAGGGATCAGGGGGTTGAGACGGGTAGGTTCAGCTAAATTTAAGGTGGGAGGAGTTGGATCTAGATCCAACCACGCCTCCTGGATCTTGTGTTCTGTAGTGAGGACCATCTCCTCTTTCGCGCACGCTCCACTTCTTCACTACTCATGCAGCGCGCGATCATTTCTCAAATACACACACAGCAGTCCAAATGTCCAAATCGTAGAGTATCTCACGTAAATACAGTCGGTTATGGGTTAAGTGAGTGTAGAACAGGAGGGGGAAAACTGAATGTGTCAGTATTACATGCATTCCTTCCGTCTTAAAGTAAAATCATTCCTAATTATCCGTGTCATCAATGTTAACCAACAAAAGATAAATAAATAAATAAATGTATCCTTAAGTAAACCTACTGTATCTGAAAAATTAGTTTAATTTGTATCTATTATATATGTATACTAAATATAAAATAGCTACCAAAATAAATGTTGGTAACTGCAGTTTGACTAAAAGTTGACAAAAATGCAATGACTTTTCATCGACTAAAACTATGAAAGACTCAGACAGCATTTTCGTCTCAAGATTAAGACTAAGAATAAATAAAAAATGCCTGCCAAGAATAAAAGAATAAAACATATAAATATTATAGATAAGTAAATGGATAAATAACAGAACCAGATAAATGTTATGACATTTGCTTACATTAATGGTTCATGAATATCTCTAACCAACACATTCACCAATGTGGATGGAATACCACACTAAATTCTAAAATAGTTTCCTATTTCTCAGCACATAAAATTCAGATGCTTCTGTTGCGACACATTGACTGTAAACCAGTGTAATGCAGTTCGCAAACAAATGACCACTGTGGTCTGGTTCTGTTTAATGAATTGGCCTAAACAACTCATAAACTATGAAGCTATTGGTCTAAAACTGCTCACTTGCTGACTGAATCATTCAAAGTGTTTACTGAATTAACATCTGACTCATTTGCTGATTTCCAAGTCATTGGTTTCAGTCAGATCTGACTCGAAATTCACAATGTTTTATGATGTACTTGAGATTTGTGAGACATACAATATAGTTGCTGTTCAAAGGGATTTGGGGCTAAACCATATACACAATTTCTTTCTCCATCTCTCTCCTTCCCCGCATATTGACCTTTTACTGGTCTATTTCTTGTTTCTTTTCTGCGTCTCGATTCCCCAACTGTATTACTTACTCATCCCTGCTGTAATACCAGTATGGACAGCTTTGCCCTCACCAGATAAACCCCATTTGTCTCTTTATGCGTCCTATCTCCCAACTTACATCATCTTCTCTCTTTCTCAATGCTAAACCACATGCTAAAGATTACATGCGTAGCTTGATTCATAGCTGAGATGAGCAATACCCTTACAAAGGACGGCTCAGCTCAGGACGGACACGTTCCTTCATACGTAACGTTATCTGTGAGGAAAAACGACTGCGTGCTGGGGACTCGCTACAAGATGTTATTTGTTTAGCTTGTTAATTCTGGACCTAACAGCGATTAAATCCTCCGTCTCCTGCTCTCAGATGTTGCCCACCACAGCTGCGTGGACGTACACACACACCTACATGCATGCATGCTACGGCTACGCAGGTTTGATCTCTCTGTGGTTTTCAACAGGATGCGTTGAAATTCACTGCCACTCATAGTCGTATCTGTGGAGAGACTCTGCCAAACTCAGATGCGGATTCAAACTGCTCAATTCCCTCAGAAACGAAGGATCTTCATTACACTGCAATTAATTGTGAAAACACTGTGAGAGTGTTCGTCTTCAGAGGCTCATTATAATCTCTCTACAAGACAGTGAGCTTGTTTGTGGTGCTGATTGAAGATGCTTTAGTCGTAATATTTTCTGTTTTTGATATACTGTAGCTGATTTGGCATTAAGCTTTATAAACTGTACGCACTATAAGTATAAATGCCAACATGATGCTCTTATTGACATATAGACAACGATGTCTACATATGTTTACTCTTTGAAAGAATTAGGCCTATAAATATGAAATAAGTTACTAATTTACATCTTTGTGTATATAGATATTCCCCCAGAATGTCCCCTTTTTAGGCATTTACAGGTAGCATTTAAAAAATATATTAATTAATTTGTATTTTATTTTCACCAATGTTAATAGATAAAAGACCATGATTTTTAAAGCACAGTCAAAAAGCTGGTACATTGCACCAATGTTAATAGATATTTTATTTTATAATTAAAATGTATATAATTTTTTATTTTGTGTTAAGAGGTAATTGGCAAAAAAAAAAAGAAAAAAGATTTGTAGTAGTGTCTAGATCTACAATCCGTGATTCTTATTCAAACATTTCTTCATTTGAAACCTTTTTTTTCTCTCTCTCTTCTCATTTCAGTGGGAGGAAATCAGCGGCGTTGATGAGAAATACAAGCCCATTCGTACATATCAAGTATGCAACGTGATGGAGCCCAGTCAGAACAACTGGCTCCAGACGGGGTGGATATGGCGGCAGGGCGGCCAGCGCATCTTCATCGAGCTGCAGTTCACCTTGAGAGACTGCAACAGCATCCCAGGCGTGTCTGGTAGCTGTAAGGAGACCTTCAACCTCCTCTACGCTGAGTCTGACTGGGACCTGGGCCGCGTCACCCGCGAAGACCGCTACAGCAAAATCGACACCATTGCGGCGGATGAAAGTTTCACGCAGGGTGATTTGGGAGAACGCAAGATGAAACTTAACACCGAAGTCCGTGAGATAGGACATCTCAACCGTAAAGGATTCCATCTGGCCTTCCAGGATGTGGGTGCGTGCGTGGCGCTGGTTTCTGTGCGAGTGTACTACAAACGCTGTTTGTCAACAGTGCAGAATTTAGCAGTATTCCCGGATACGGTAGCTGAAGCTGCCTTCTCGACTCTGGTGGAGGTGAGAGGGTCGTGCGTGAATAACTCAGAGGTGGACACGGACATTCCTCCCAGAATGCATTGCAGTGCTGAAGGGGAGTGGCTGGTGCCCATCGGGAAATGCAGCTGCAGCGCTGGGTATGAGGAGGGACACAGCAGCTGTGAGGGTAAGAAACACTCTTCTACCCAAAACTTTGTACTGTAGCACAAAAGTTTAAAACTCATTATGGTTTGAGTTTTACACACAGCAACCAGATAATGAAAAGTTTGGTCTGTTTATTAAAATAATAGTTCATGCAAAAATGTCATGAGTTAATTTAACCCTTAATTTTACACCTGCATGACTGACTTAACAACTTAACAACCACCTTACTTAATTATTAATAAGCAGCAAATGAGGAGTTTGAGGCAAAATTTGTAGTTAATGGTTTGTTAATTGTGAGAATTGAACTTGAAAATAGTGTGACTGAAATTTCCTCACATATGTGTTAATATTTTCCGTGTTTGTACAATTAATATGGACTGAAGCATGTCATCTTTAAAAAACACTGCAAAATTTCATAAAAAAGTTATCAATATGAATCGTTCACTATATTCTGAGTTCTGATAAAAATGAACCATTCATAGATATACTTACCATCTAGTGAGCTGTTAACCTTTGCAAGGTCTCGTTTATAAACATATCATTCTGTCAATTTTTTTGTGAAATTAATTCACTGACTGGTGCAGAAACATAACAAGGAGATTGGTAAAATAATCCATGTGACATCAGGGGTTCAACCTTAATTTTACGAAGCTACGAGAATACTTTTTGTGCGCTAATGAAAAAAAAAGACTTTATTCAAATTTGTCTCCTCTGAGTCACCCTAGCGCCATTTTGGAGAATATCCACTGGACGCATATTCAACCGGATGTGCTGTTTTCGTTCAAATCAAAGCATAAATATATGTAGAAGACATATCCGCGCGGTGTGGCTGACACAGAAGAGCGTACGCAATTTGCGTCCGGCGGATATTCTCCAAAATCTTTTGCTTTTAATTTAAGAGAGATATTTCTTTAGAACATCATAATGGTGAGTAAATGATGACAAATGTAATTATATATTTGATGATACATTTGATTTAAAAAAACAATTTATCTTCAAATGTGGAGGATTTAGTCAGATTGTATTTTTAGATGTGTGATATGACGGTTTTAGAAGCTCCCAGCTGTTTAGTTGCTTTGACGTGGGTCAGCGACACTAACAGTCATCCGTTCGGTTTCACTTCAAGGGTCAGAAATATGTCAGCGCTGACTGAGAGTGTCATGATCTCTGAGCTTTCTGTCTGGCAGTGTTTGGGTGGTGGAATCTCTCCTCCCACTACAGCTGTATGTCATTTGATCAGTGTGTCACTGCGTTATCAACAGCCGCTACATGGTGTGTGTGTGTGTGTGTTTGTCAGTGTGATATTTCACAGTCCATCTTGAAGAATAGTGTGGGAGTTGTAGTCAGTTCACGCGTACAGCAGCAGGCTGTTATAACAGACCCTGCATTGTGTCTTTATTTTGTTATTGTTGTCAATGAATCATAAATCTCTAAGAGGCATGTGATATGTGGGCAAAGTAAACTTACTTACAAATATATATTTGGCAAATTTAAAGGATTGCTGTAGTTTGTAAGCCTGAAGCTCTTTAATGATAAATGCAAATGTTTGAAAGAGATGTGATGCTTACCTAAATGCATCTAATCTAAAAAATCTAAAATCTAATGTTTAATTAATTTGTTTTGTGTATTATTTTGCTCATTTAATATGACATTGCCATGTTTTGGATAGGCTCCTTTTCAAAAATATGTATAATATAATATGATACAATACAGTAGGCCTATTTACAATGGTTTTTTTTTTGGGATAGGCTCCATTAAAATATATATTGTTAATTTTTATAATGTAACGTAACATAATATAACATCATATATATGGTTTTTGGAACTCATAAAAACATGTTAAAATAATACGTTGTTGTTGTTTTATACCATGGTATCTAATTGCCATGGTTTTCGTGTCTGAAACCAACATTGTACCATGGTATTTTTAGAATGTAATTGCTATAGTACATGGATTATTTAGTAATGTATATATTTCAAACTCCCATTGTATTGCCATCTTGTATTAATTCACCTAATGACATTTCTGTGCCTTAGTATTACCACAGTATTCTTTTTGGGTGGAGAGTGGAATGTGTCCTTGTTTAGTATTTACTGTATGTTGTTTGTCTGAATGCGTGAGGTCTCTCAATTTCTCTCTCCATGCTTATGTCAGTCTTCGCTGTCATCTCAGCTCTGTGATTAGTCCTGTAACCCCAGATGATCTTTTACAGATTCAGTCACACTCACTCTGGGTGAGACGGACTATCAAACCACACACATGACGCTCGCCATCTCCCACTTGCCCCACGCTAACATTTCTTCTTATCCACAGTGTGAGCTGATACATATGTCCAAACACAGCCTGTCCCTGACTTCCTGTTTCACCTCATTTATGTCTCAGTACACTATTCACACATAGCCACAATGACAGTTTACTAATCAACACTCACATAAATATGCAAATATGCCAGGGTCAAGGCAAGGCAGAACTATATTCAATCCCTCACACTGCTTCTTAATTTTCTACGTGCTTCGGCTCTAATTAATTCAGCTCCAACCTTTTAATACACAGAAGCCATTCAGACTTTATAAATTAACTTTAAAGTCAAAACATTTAACTTATTTCTTTAAAGATTGTTCTGGGTTAAAATCACGTTCAGTTTCTTGTTGTTATGTTTAGTAAGTAGTCAACTAGTCATTCACCTGAGAAGGGAGTTTCTTTTAGACTTCCTTTATCTTTTTGATTGTTTAGCTGTGCCCACATGCTCTTTGTATGAAAATGTGAGTGTGTAATGCTTCAGATGTTTTAGTCATGATGAGCTGTATGTGTGAATGGTGTTACTACATCAGAGAAAAGGCTTGTCATAACTCTCAAAAGAGAGGATGATTCAAAGGCCAGCGTTGAACAGGATTTCACACCACACATTTAATGACACTGGAAGGCAAAAACCAACAGCCAATCAGAGAGCGGGCAGGAGCTGAGGAATGTGTGAAGGGACAGATTGGATGAGACCCGAGAGAGATAGATGGAGAGAAAAAACAAATTGGAGGAAGATGATAAACAGAGCATGACAACCACAAAATATTGTATGTATTACACGTGCTCTGACTAGGATTGTGATGATACCCACATTTCAGTATTGGATACCAAAACAAGTTACAAACCGAATTCCGGAAATGTTGGGAGTTTTTTTTTATATTGAATAAAATGAAAACCAAGACTTTCAAATCACTTGAGCTAATATTTTATTCACCATAGAACATAGAGAACATAACAAATGTTTAAATTGAGAAATGTTGAAATTTTTGATCCAGTAAATGAGCTCATTTCAAATTCGATGCCTGCTACAGGTCTCAAAAAAGTTGGCACAGGGGTAGCAAAGGGCTGAAAAAGCAAGACATTTTGAAAATATTCAGCTGGGAGAACATCTAGCAACAAACTAAGTTAATTGACATCATGTCTGTAACATGATTAGCTATAAAAAGGATGTCTTAGATAGGCAGAGTCTCTTAGAAGTAAAGATGGGCAGAGGCTCTCCAATCTGTGAAAGAGTGCGTATAAAGATTGTGGAATACTTCAAAAACAATGTTCCTCAACATCAAATTGCAAAGGCTTTGCAAATCTCATCATCTACGGTGCATAACATCATCAAATCTGTGCGTAAGTGACAAGGCCGAAGACCTTTGTTGGATGCCCGTGGTCTTCAGGCCCTCAGACGACACTGCATCCCTCATCGGCATGAATCTGTCATTGATATTACTAAATGGGCCCAGGAATACTTCCAGAAACCACTGTCAGTGAACACAATCTACCGTGCCATCTGCAGATGCCAACTAAAGCTCTATCATGCAAAAAGGAAGCAATATGTGAACATGGTCCAGAAGCACCGTCCTGTCCTGTGGGCCAAGGCTCATGTTTCAAAGTGGAAAAGTGTTATATGGTCAGACGAGTCCAAATTAGACATTCTTGTTGGAAATCACGGATGCCATGTCTGCTGAGCTAAAGAGGAGGGAGACCTTCCAGCATGTTATCTGCATTCAGTTCAAAAGCTAGCATCTCTGATGGTATGGGGGTGCATAAGTGTATACGGTATGGGCAGCTTGCATGTTTTGGAAGGCACCATGAATGCTGACAGGTAGGGCTGTGCGATATGACGATATATATCGGATGGACGAAATAAAAAGTCTATCGTTTCATATTATGTTCTATGGTTTACTTCGTGGTGTCGCAAAATACATTGTTTAGGGTAATACATTTTCATCATTTGAGTGACTGCAATCTTTATACGCCGCTCACCACGGGGCGGAACGAGGAGACAGTACGACCAGCCAGGACAAAACCAGGAGCTCATTCCTAAATGAGGGACTACATCTGTAGCATGGTCACGTGTTTTTAAGCACTGCAGTTTTAAAACAACAGATTTTAAGCCGTTGAAACACAAACAACAGAGCTGAGCTATATGCGTGTGCCGTCTCTTTCTGTGTGAGAGGAGCGTGTTTTTTCTTTTTTGCCATCTTAGAACAATTACTTAAACACACTTATATGCGTCAGAATCCTCATCTTTGCAAGTATCCTCATAAACACAGCGATTTAGGTCTTGAGAGAGAGTAAACAGCAGAAAGAGAAAATGCATATGTAACAGTAACTTAGCTATATTGGATCCGGACTTCGGTCTTAAAGGGGAAGCTCTCCAATATTCGTTCATGTTAATCATAGCACACTGCTAGAACATCTCTCACTGCTCTTGACTAAATCACTCTTGTAACTTTAATGAGAATAAATAACAATAATAATGATATATTTATAATATTATAAATATATCATTATTATTGTTATTTATTCTCATACATAATACACGTGTTAATTATATCTATCATAGATAGATAGATATAATTAACACAGTGAAGACTAAATAATTTACACAATGTATGTAGCGTTTCTTATTTATTGTAGTTTTTTTTCCTATTGCTTGCAATTAGTTTCTTATCCTTATTTCATCACTGACTGTTTATTAATCTTCAGTGAGGTTGAGTTTTTTTTCTCTCTCTCTCTCTCTTTAGGCTTGTATTAGTTTAATATTGACATTGGTGACAAGGATTATGAAAATTCTATGGTATCAAAGATTTTAATATAATAAAAACCTTTTTAAAAGCAAAAAAACACTATATCGTGATATATTATATAGTTACCGTGATATAAAATGTGTCATATCGTGATATAAGATTTTGGTCATATCGCCCACCCCTACTGACATGTATATAAAGTTTTTAGAGCAACATATGCTCCCCTCCAGACAATGTCTATTTCAGCAGGACAATGCATACTGCAGCTATTACAACAGCATGGCTTCATAGTAGAAGAGTTGAATTGACCTGCCTACAGTCCAGATATTTCACCTATAGAGAACATTTGGTGCATCATTAAACAAAAAATACGTCAAAGATGACCACAAACTCTTCAGGGGCTGGAAACCTATATCAGGCCAGAAGGGACAAATTACAACACCAAAACTCCAGAAACTCATAACCTTGATCCCTAAATGTCTTCAAACTGTTTTCAAGTAATTAAATTATCATCAAAGTCAATGAAAGATAGGAGCAGTGAGTTTTTGGTAATATTTTTACATTATTACATTGTTACATATTATTATTATTATTATTTATTATTTTTTTTATTCAATTTTTTTTATTTGTATATTTATTCTATTTTATTTTATTTTTGTATGTATTTATTTATTTATTTTTGTGTATTAATTTTTATTTTGTGTTTGGTTTCATTTTTTGTACTAACACACTGAATTAATGCTCATGCAGGTGATGCCAGTTTGGGTCTGGCTTGCAACACTTCCTGATCCTTTCCCCCTCTCTTCGTTATTTTCCTGTCTCTCTCAGTCAATAAAAGCTGTGAAAACTATACAGAATAACACAAAATATGAATTAATTCAAAGAAGAATAATGAAGCAGAAGTACAGTGGAAGGAGACGGAGAAAGGCATGAAGTATGGATGAGGTGGGCTGAAGGATTGAGGGATGACGGGAAGGAGAGCCGGTAAATTTGAAGATTGCAGCAGTGTCACTCGGTGTGAGCTCAGGTCCCAGCTGAATGCTAATGAGATGGATGTGCGGGGCAACTCGCAGCTCTCTCAGGAACTCTGAGCTATTGATCAGCTCTAATGCTTCACTAAACTGTTCAAGCACACTGTGGATTTGTCTGCTCGCTGTGTGCTCTGGGTCGGCACTTTTGGATGCCTTTACGTGTGTGTGTGTGTGTGTGTGTGTGTGTGTGTGTGTGTGTGTGTGTGTGTGTGTGTGTGTGTGTGTGTGTGTGTGTGTGTGTGTGTGTGTGTGTGTGTGTGTGTGTGTGTGTGTGTGTGTGTGTGTGTGTGTGTGTGTGTGTGTGTGTGTGTGTGTGTGTGTGGTGTGTGTGTGTGTGTGTGTGAGAGTGATGTTAAAGAGTGAAGAATGATCAGAGATTCTGAAAAGTGTGAGTATGATTTATGTGTTCGCGTCAGTGTGTGTGTGCAAGAGCAAGTGTGTTTTAACTAAATGGCTCGATAGTATTGACCCAGGCCATGAGTAGCTGTTGATTGTGTCTGGAGAGGTTGCACTTGACAGGATTCTCTTTCTGTGTGTGTGTGGTTGTGTTGTGGTGTGTGGCCATGAGCCTTGAAGCATCACATTTAATTATTTGCAGGCCACTCTGGGCCTGTGTTCTGTTTGAAAATGCAGGAAAGGATTTAGGCTTTACTGGAGCGGTATTTCTGATTTATGTTCAGTCAGTGATAAATGCCAATTCTAATAAACCGTGTGAAGTCTAATCATTACAGTTTAACATGTAGCAGAAGGATTTGTGGATATTTGCCTTGTTTTGTTCATCAGTTGGTCTGTCATCGAACATTTGAAGGTTTCAAGTTAACATGAAATCAACATTCACTCGATTTACTTTATTAATGCACAATTAATAGCACAATTTTTCTTTCTTTCTTTTGTTTATTCTTTTATTGATTTCATTTAATATTTAAATTTTCTTTCTTGTTTAGTTCTTGCTTTCATTAGTGCTGTTTCACCTTAGAAATATGTCAAGTTATAAAAATTAAATGGGCCGTGAGCAATGGAAAACAACATTTTATTTTTAAATTCATGGTCATGTTTATTTTGTGACTGATTCATCAGTGCATGTTATTTCAAAAATAATATCCTTCATAATCTTTAAAAAAAATAAAACTTATTTTTCCGCTGCGGTCACTTAGGTCATGCAGGCAATTGGATAATATTAACCAATAGCCAAATAACTTATGTTTTGTTTTGTTTTATTTATTATTGAAAGTGACAGACATCAAAGCTGCTGTGCATGCTTGTTATAAACATAACATTATTATGCATTATTTGGGATACTAATATAGTTATCTTTATAGTTATTGTTCCTTTATTTAGGAATATGTCATGTTTTAGAAGTAAAATAGGTTGTAAATGCTGTTTCATGTTTTACTTAATAGAAGACCGGAAGCAACATTTTAGTCACGTTAAAAGCCCATATGATAAGAGAATCATCTGAGACGTGCAGTATGTTTCAGCGTGAAGACAAAGCTTTCAGTTAAATGAATCAGATGAGAAGCGGTTGTCTTTCTGTTACTCTCACACTCTCTGTCTCTCTTCATCTGTCTCTGAATGACTGTGTGAGTAGAAGCTTAATTTGAGAACAAAGTGGTGAAATGCTGAAGACCAGAGGGCATTTCAGTGTACTTGCACACTGTGTGTGTGTGTGTGCGCGCGCTTGTGTGCGTGTGAGAGGGGGCAGTGCAGGTCATCCGTTGTGTCTGTGGGTAGCTGCTGTGTGTCAGAGAGTAGCTGATCTGATGTAATGTGATGTACCAGCAAGTGCAGCTCTAGAGAGGCCATATGCTTTAACAAACACCTTGACCTTCCCATTGTGCACATTTAAAAAACAAAAAAAAAATTAAAATGCATTTACATTAATTTGAAGCTTTTCATGCAGTCTATCTAGAAGGCTTGTATAGTTCGGTCCACATCTTAAAAGTTTACAGTAGGCACAAACAGCCACATGTCTTAAAGGTAGAATAGCAAAACCAGCCCATTTTAATATAATGGTCAATTTATAGCTGGACTTTGAGGATAAAATAAAATGCTGTGAATGTGTAGAAAGGTTATGCACTGTAAGTAATTACAGAGATGGCGAAAAATACGGAAAGAGAAGAACTAATAATGACAGTGAGAGAGAATGGAGGAAAAAGAGGAAAACATAATTAGACGTAAGTGTGTGTGTGTGTGTGTGTGTGTGTGATTTTTAGTAGTTTAATTAAAGGTGCCGTTGTAACTCACAGATGTATAATTAGAAAAGTCTTAAGCCTGCAGCAGATGCTGAGATCTGTATGGTGTGTGGTGACTCTCACGCCAACGTCTGCCATATTTCCACACGCACACTCTTGTGCAGCTTAGTTGAAACGCAGTGGGTGTTTTTCTTGTCAGTTAGTTAGTTAGTTTGATCTTTTGAAAGTTCTGTTGGTTTTGTCCTTTTAGTTTTTTTTTCTCTTCAGTTTCATTTTGTTTGGTCTGTTGTTTTTATTTTTTTATCTTTAGTTTGTGTGAATGTTTGTTCTTTTGCTTGTTTTATATGTATTGCTTTTATTTATTTGTTTCTTTTGTTTGTTCTTTAGCTTCTTTTCTTGTTTTGTTTGTTTATTTTTTGTTTAGTTCGTTCTTTTAGCTTGTTTTATCTTTCTTGCTTCATGTCTTTTTTTCTTCCATTTATTTGTTGTTTTGTTTGTTTTTGCCTTTTCTATAATTTCATTATTTATTTTTATCTGTATTCCTCCATATAAGTTTTCACTTGTTTTACTGATTTTATTCTGATTTCCTTTGGTTACACTTTATTTTAAGGTCAATTTTCACAATTGACAAGCCATTAATTATGACTTTTACCTCAATCTCCTAATTTGCTGCTTATTAATATTTAGATGGATGGGCAGTTGTTAAGTTTAGGTATTGGGTAGGATTAGGGATGTAGAATATGGTAATGCAAAATGTGCTTTATAAGTACTAATAAACAGCCAAAATGTTAATAATTGGCATGCTAATAAGCAATGCTTAGATCTTTGTTAATGTTAATATGTGATAAGGTTAATAATACAATGTGAGCAATGTTAATAAGTTAACAGTGAGAATTGGTTCCTATACATTTTCTTTCTTTCTTTCTTTCTTTCTTTCTCGCATATATGTTTGTTTCTCGCAGTTATCAGAAAGGGTGGGTTAACTGGATAATTTACAGTGTGATGGTGAGATTATCGTGTGTGTATGTTGGGGGATGTGTATGGAAGACAGCCAGCCATTTGTGGCTTGGCACCCCAGTCTTTGTTCTGGCTGGCATCATGCCACCTATGCCCATCTGGTACAGGCTCTGTGACACTTCCCCCGATGACACTCACTAGTGTTCATTATCTCCAGAGCTGCAGCTTTAAAAATTCACACTTTTGCCTAAGAGACTGCTGATCGTGGACAACTGCGTACAGTTAGCGCACATACGCATACAACCATATGCAAAACATGGGCTGATGGATCCATTTGTCTCCTGACACATGGTGGGGCTTCTGCCTGTGTGTGTGGTTGGGGGAGTTTTTATGCAGGTGTCTTTGGTCAAACCGAACTGAATCTGTGCCACAGGCTCACCTTCAACCTCTATTGCCTATCTAGTTCTTTCTCTTTTAAACAAATGCTCACTGAAGGGGGAAAAACATCTCAACAGGTTAATTTATCCACAGAGCTACAAAACTGTGACGGTAACCACAGTAGAGTGTCATACATAAATTACACACATTAGCTCTGCTCCAAAACCCTGTGAGCTGCCTCGCTCGATGTTAGAATAGAAAAGGCTCCTGTCCAAACTGTTGCTATAAAATTAGAAGCACACAATTCCCTAGAATATAATTATATGCTTAAACATTAGGATTTGTACTCATGGAAATTACTAAAGTAGTCAAACCTTTCATTAGAAGGGGTGACCCCATACTTTTGGCAATATAGTGTATATATATATATATATATGACAGCGATGGTAAAACCATCTGCTCAAATAGAACACTTCCAAGTTTCAAAAGGGGACGAAATATGCTTTATTTTATTCGTCTGTAATTGTCCTTAAAATATCAAGAGTTTTTATTTTATTTATTTTTTGCTATTGCAGCAGTTAGAGATTTGCCCGTGCTGGATAAATAAGGGTCTCTAAAGATACGAATATCATGATTGGCGAAACATTCATGCATCTAAAGGCTGATTTATTTGATCATCATCATTCATTACATCGCATTACCTCCATCTTTGTCCCGTTTTTCTTCTCTTATTTTGTTTTCCCCCCTGGGCACCAGAGGGCTTCTTTTTGACACAGTGATAATTTATAAGTGAACATCTTTTACAATCCGGTAACTGACGTATGTGGAAGTGCGTCTGTGCGGGAGAAGATCATGTGTCGAACTGAGGAGAGTAATAAAATAGTTGTTTTGTGGGACAATCGCTTATTGTGTAACATTTTAAATGTATAGTATTGAAGTAGAATTGGTAATAAAAAAGTAAAAGAAAATGCTTTCTTTCTGGCGCCCCTATGGATCGGCGGCGCCCCTAGCATTTGCCTATTCCGCCTATGCCACAGGCCGGCCCTGCTTGTGGAAGCTCACGTGTTTGCATAGCACCTGAGAGTAAGCACTTTTGAGCTTCTGTTTACCATTTTTGATGAGCTCAAAGATAAATTAAACACTAATGGGTTTGGAACAACACTAGGGTGAGGAAATGATGACAGCATATTCATTTTTGCGTGGGCTATTCCTTTAAGCTAATGCATTTTAATTACACTGAAATAAAATTTGAATCAGTTATTTTCAGTTTTGAATGAAATTCACTTTTTTGCATCAGCAATCTGGATTTGTTTTCATTCAGCTCTTTGTAATGCATTCTGGGATTGCACAGCAGTGTTGCCCTAATTTAGTTTATTAAGCAGGATAATCAAGTTGCATACCTTTTGCAACAGTCTTCACATATGATGTCCTCGAATGCTCCCTATGCAGGCAGCTCACTAGGTTTTGGAACGCAGCACCAAACACCATCAGGATTAGCATTAGTAGCATCTGTCCACCTATTTTATAAGCATTCTGGTCAAGGTAAATGAGTTTGTGTGAGGTGAAAGTGTGTTCTCAGATTCCCTCAGTTAATGAAGATTTTCATGCCCCTCCTGAAACGGAGTCGTCAGCTGTTTTTGAGTGTTCCAAGACACATTTTCCCATGAGACCCACATGGGTTCTTGCATGCACATCTTTCCTTAGTTATGTAAGTTAATTTAAGGTTTCCAGACCAGCCACCAGGAGTATTTCAGCAGTCTGAAGTGATTTATCTGATGAGATGTGAGCTGATTCACCGTACTCCTGGTCTTATCCCATAACATTTCTTTGACTCACGGATCACCGTGACCTGGGTGCTGCAGTCTATCCTAAGAGATGGGCAAAACGCTCTTAGTTGTTTGCAGGATCAGACCGGTTAATCTCTTATTTATCAAAGCTGCTGTAGCTTTTAACCTGTGAACCTGGTGTGTGAGAGTGTTTTAGCTTTTGTGAGTGTTTTTACATTATCCAAGATCTTAAAGTATTTTATCCTAATCTGCACCATAACTGATCTCTCGGTTACCTGATGTTAACTCACATTTATCTAAGACTGTAGAGTAGGAGTCCTTGATCTTGTGCATAAACGTAGTCTTGTGTGAGAGTCGTGTTTAGAGAAATTCATTTTTGCTTAGTTTACTATTAAATGTTATACATTGGGTACAAACATGGTGTAGGATTTCCTTTGAAACAGTTTTCATTCATTTACATTTATGCATTTAGCAGACACATTTTATCCAATGCGACTTACAGTGCATTCAGGCTATACATTGTTTATCAGTATGTGTGTTCCCTGGGAATTGAACCCACAACCTTTTGCGCTGCTAACACAATGCTCTACCACTGAGCCACAAGAATGACAAGTAATGAATTTAATTAAACATGCAATTTTGAAGTCTAAATATTAAAATTGTAAAAAATTCCCCAACTTTATTTTATTTGCTTCAAAAATTATTTCATACAGTGTAGATTTTCTTTATGCTGTGTGGAATTTCTGCTTCTGGAAAAATTGCGAAAGTAAAGATTTCAATAACATCAATTCACCAATGAAACTTTAAAAAAATATTTATACACAACTTTTATTGTCATGAAATCTCTCTGATAACTTAATAACTGGAAATTTTACAGCTTTATTGTAACTCCAAAATTGCTGTGAACTTAAAAAAACAAAAACACTTCTGCTGGATAATGACGGCATACAATGTACAACATTACTGATTTTTTTTTTTGTCATTTTCAACCCATTTTTGCTGATGTTTCCAAGGCTGTCACATAAAAAAAAAAAAAAAAAAAAACTTATGTTATCCAGCTAATGTTGTTCAATATTTACATATGCAGAATTTGCAAACCAACTTTAAAAAATATCACAGAAAGCCGAATGTTTGAGTTTGCAAGGCATAAAACACTCCGCAAATACAAGAACGTAAGCACTGTCCTTCAATGGCATGGGTCTTGTTCTTGTCTGGGTCTTGACTGTGCACAAGTGACAGTTGGGTCCTCCTGTGCTGTGGGTCAAGCTGTAATGGTGTGATTCACCGGGCCTATGTCTTCACTCTACCGCGTTGGAGTGCGTTTACGGATCTGCTACCTGTGCCGGCGAGACTCTCCACTGTAGTCTTGTAGTCCCAGAGTGTCAGGATAGGTTTGTCTTGTTCTCTGAGCTGAGGGACTGCAGTCTGGCAGTTCTCCTAGCACTCGCTTGCCTTTGTATTTTGTAGTCGTTTGCTGCGTGTCAAACCCTCCCCCTCCAAACAGAGCGGATGACATTTCCAACAGCACCTGCGTCCCTCATAAGTATTTTTGGTGCTCTCTCTCTCACACACACACACACACACACACACACATGCTCTCATGTGAGCCCATATGTGCTCACACTTGCGTGTGCCCACTCACACATAATACCCATACGTAATGGCAGAAAAAGGGTGTAATAGTTGCTCGGTCTCTCTTTTTTTAGCTTGCTCTATCTTTTCATCGTAATTTCTCACTTTCTGTCTTCATTTCACACTTTGAGTAGCTATCCATAAAGTCAGTTTCATGTTTTAAATCAAATGTTTTCCATTTTTGTTCAATCATATTCCCGTATAAACCGTGACATTATGATTTTTTTTAAGTAATAGACCAACAAAGAAATGAAAAATCTGGCATTATTTGCTCAACCTCACCAGTTGTGTGAAGACGCTTCATAATTCTCCGTTTGTGTTTCATAGAATAAATAACAGCATGGAGGTTTGGGGTAATACAAAGGTGAAATTTATATATATAGTATCTCACAGAAGTGAGTACACCCCCCACATTTTTGTAAATATTTCATTATATATTTTCATGTGACAACACTGAAGAAATGACACTTGGTTAAAATGTAAGGTAGTGAGTGTACAGCTTGTATAACAGTGTAAATGTGCTGTCCCCTCAAAATAACTCAACACACAGCCATTAATGTCTAAACCACTGGCCACAAAAGTGAGTACACCCCTTAGTGAAAATGTCCAAATATATATATATATATATAATTTCCTTTTTTTCCATATAAAAGTACAATATAAATATTAATATTTGAGCTGTCAATTTAATGTTAATTTCAATGTGTTAAAGAAAACTCATAATTAAAAAAAAAAACTAATTTCATTATTTTTTTTTAAATCCCTTTACCCATTTATTATGATATTTATGCAAGGTTGAATCAAAATATTTATTTCTGAAGCTACTTTTTCATGACCCATTCTGCACTGGTTTGTAGCATTTAACTTTTTCCTTGAAGTCAACTTATCTTTGTTATCAAGGAAGTAACCAATTATTCAGCTTATCTGTGTTTATGGTAGTTGTGGGCCTTGTAATTGTAATTTGTGTGTCTTTTGTAAGGCTGTCCCCGATTAAAGATTTTTCTGGCCGACTAGTAGTCGTTAATTTTAAGCATTAGTCAACCAATCGCACGTTTATTAATTAACCATTTAAATCATAATACCGAACCTTTAATTGCCTTCGTAGCCTTATAAGCACTCAAGCAATCAGGCTGATTTCAGTCTACCCACTAGATGCTCCTTCCAATCAAATTGTCCCTGTACGGCGGAGCCCCGCCCCGCACAGCTTCTTTTCCGTGCATACCTTATCTGTTAATCAGTTTATCAAATGAAGAAAATATCCTAGCAGATTTCTATATGTGCTGTAATCATGCCTTATAATGCAAAAGGTCAACTTTCATCCACACCAAATTATTGCTGATGAAACCAGCTTTCGTTCAACATCAAACATTAAGTATTTGACACACACAAAGTACCTATACTAATTTTATCTATTACACAGGTTACGGCATAGATAAAAAATATCCTAAATACAAAATAACCACACCGAGCCTATAAAATACATAAAATACAACATTAGTATATATAGTCTATTGAGTATATTGCTTTAATAGCCGCTGTATTTATTGATAGTGTTTTGGCAGAAAGTCAATACAAGTTTGTGTGTTCTTTGTCTGCACCAGAAGAGAAAAGAGCGCATTTCTTTTGGCATTTAGGAAAGAAACGAGAGGTGTCCGGAGGTCAGGAAGTCACTTTTGGTGTGTATGTGTGGAACTTCAGCATTCCGACTTCTCCACGTAAAACAGTCTTCCCTCATTGATAAAATTATTGAATTATGTGTTAAACGGTCATGAGATCCCGGGAGTGTGGTCGCTGTCCTATCTCCAAATAAGTTTTTCTTTCTTCTGTGTTTATTCAATTTTTTTTATTTATGGTAAGCCAGTCAGGAACAACACCTAAGTTCTGTTCTTAAATCCATCCAGATGCCGCGGTCCTTGTTTTCATGAGTCCCACGGAAAGATAAACAGAGCAGGGAAGGAAACTAGTCAGACACTGGGCACGGTGTTGATCATTTATTAATTTTATGACCACATATGGTGTAGAGAGGTGTAGGGTCTTATCGAGAGAGAAATTACCCAAATACACTTCAGAACAAAGCAGTCCTTATAGGAACCCAAGGAATTTTCTCTCAGCCATCTGGGGTCATAAAAATGTAAGAAATGATCACACAGACTGTCTAGTTTCCTGCCATGCTTTCCTTATCTCCCACAAGACCCATAAAATAAAAAGTACAAAGAAGCTTGCATCTGGAAATATTCCAGCCGGAACTCTCCTGGCCGGTTAACACATAATTCAATGATGTTATCAACTAGGGAAGAATGTTTTACGGGGAGACGTCCAGCGTGGAAGAGCTTCAGATGCACACCCAAAGTGACTTCCTGACTCCCGTAAAGCCACTTTCGTTCTCCATGCATTCAAGAGAAATGCGGCTTTTTTCTCTTCTTTGACAGAACAGAAAAGACTCAAACTCGCATAAAGGATTCCCAAAAGACAATCAATAATTGCTGCTGCTATTAAAGCAATATACTCAAGAGACAATATATATTAAGGTTGTATTTTATGTCTTCTATAAGCGTGCTGTGTTATTGGAACCGATGGTATTTTTAATCTTTGACGTATAATTTTTCCCTTTAAACAGATCACTAGTGTTTAGTTTCATATGAATCGTCATGATAATTACAAATCAGTGGTGCAACAGATTTGGTGATATTATAAATGGGTAAGCATGTGATAACACTTTACATAAGTCTTAAACTTCTAGAGTTTCTCCACATGGAAGATCACAGATTAGATTAAGTTTGTGTCCAAAAGAAACAGTATAGACGGGGCTCCGCCCTACAAAGACAATTTGATTGGATCAAATAGCGAATGTAATGGATTGAAATCAGTCCAATGAAAACCGACACCCAACTTCTGCGAGCTGCTTGCTCTAAAACTTTGGCGTCGTCACTGAATAGCGCGGTATTGCAATATTGCGGTTATCGTGACAGCCCTAGTCAACAAAACCTTTTTGCTAAATGCATGACAGAAATGTTTGCACTGAACTATGTTCTTAGGAATTCCCTGGGTCCTTAAAAAAGTCTTCAGTTTAGTTGTTTAAATTTAAGGTCATGAAAACTCTTGGTACAAAAAGTCTTAATTATTAGCGGTCTTAAATTTGGGGACGGAAATACAAGAATTGCTATTTAGATTAATATGTTGATTAAACTTAAAAAGGCTACGATTTCAATGAATAAATATGACCGCTGAACGTTTCAAAGTCAGGCGCTGCTGCTTTGTGAAATGCAG